>JBAHVQ010000374.1:1295465-1308278 GCA_036872915.1 Nanipora kamurai | reverse complement strand
TATCTATCTATCTATCTATCTATCTATCTATCTATCTATCTATCTATCTATCTATATATATATATATATATATATATGTTTATATAATTTATATATATTATGTATTACTATCAGCAAGTAATAACCATTATAAATAGTGGATTAAAAATTGAAAGGCACTGTTAGATGCAATTCACACATCTTTCATAATAATATGCTGTACCATGGAAGTATAGTGAGACACTTTCAATTCTTTTCAATCATTTTCACAGCTAGTATTCTTCTTTGTTTTGTGTAGAATTTTAGTAGTATCTTTTTTTGTGGCTAGTAAGACAAATAACTCTCTTGTCTTGACCACATATCAATTTTCAAACACAGGCCTAATGTATTTTCTTTGTCTTGGGCGACGATGGAATCAGCTGCTTGTCTACCTATCAAAGTCGTTTCGAATTTCACAGGAAACCGTTTCAAATCTTGATTAAAGTGCAGTAAACAATGATTTTTCTAAATGACCTGAAACTCGTCGAATGACAACTACTACCAATTAGCATCATTTCGGGGTAAATGTTTGAAGACATCTGAATTTGAAGGATAGGCTAAACATGAAACATCACAAAAGAAACATCGACATTTAATCGTAGCTCATGTTTGGTCTCTAAATTTCTGGAATCCACAGGATGTCTAATAAAACTATTCTTATCAAACGTAGTTCCTTGCTTCTACTCACTGGAAATATTCTTTACATTGTACATGCATCGATCAACTAAATAATAAGAGACCGTATACGTACACTCGGAAAGCAGTTATTCCTTTGCCTTTGGGCTATAAAGAACCTATTCACTCGTTGATAACGGCTTCCAAAAGGTATAAGTGGCTTTATAAAATAAACATATTGCTATATGTAATCAACGTGTAGATGCTGTCTTCAAAGGGCTTCTTAACTGTAGAAAATCTTTTCTGGCACATGATAATTTTCGATCAGATGCCTTGTCTTTAACGTCGTCGGTTCGCTTCGACATTTTCGTAAAATTAACAGTGGTACCTAGCATTTACAGATCAGAACTCTTAAAACATGGCTGCCTAAACCATACACAAAACAAAAGGTAAAGGAAGATTTTTGAAGTATGACCGAAAACGAAAGTTTTTAAGCTAAAGGTCAATATGGCGGACAGACAGCATCGTCATTAGTGTTCCCCCACATTTAACTGTAATGACCTAATTTGCTTGCATTATTTTCTCTGTCAAAAGATTTTATAGCTGTTCATGCTTTTCCAATAGTATAACGTTAGCTTTGTGTCCCAGGTACCCAGCATAAAACTACAGGAAACAGTCACTGATAACCCCACCTTCTTGGCGTTGGTGATATCCACTTCACTCCCCGATGTAGCCACTGCAGTTGTCGCAGAACTCATACGGCTTCGTACTATCCGTAAAAAATATTCAGTCCACCAGGAGCTTTTGAAGTAAAATGATTTATAGAGCTGACTACTGATCCAATGACTTCAAAAAAACGTTGACGAAGGTCCAAGAGCAGATAAAGCGATACCCACAAATTCACTTGATTTAAACGGGACAAATATTTCGAACTTTCACCCCGTGTTATGGCGTACGTCTGTCCGATTGGCTGACCAAATTTCCCTGGCAATATTCTTCTGCAAGAGCCAAGAGTTCTAGCAAATTTCTACACGACGAGGGCAAAAGATTGCAGCTGCTACTTCACTTCCTACACCGCCAACACACGTGGCAACAGCACAGTTCAAGGACAGACTCCAATCAACCTTTAATAATGCTCGAAATCACGATATAAAAGCTGTTTCTTGACAATGAACCGTCTAAACGGAACTCGAAACCAATTAAGGCAGATTGTTGAAGGACTTCTAGCGGGATAAGTTGTGCAATAAAGCCAAAGATTATCTCCCGACTGCTTTTGACCGTGCTGGCCTTCACGGTCCCCGACTCAGTCCAACTTCAATACATCCCAGCGTCCCACGCGATCCCCTCGTGTGTGTCGGTACAGCGGAAACTACTTATGTACTCTACATAATTCATGTAGGTTTTCAAAAAAATCCGAAATGTTCGAAATTTGGCTTGGGTTTCTCCCAAACTCTAGATATCAGACAGTATTATATCGCCTAGCACTGGAAAAATGCTTTTCCATTCCTTAAACTTGATAGTCCCCTGAATATTTTACGGAGCAAGCAAGAATGTGATAAGATGGTTTATTCAAGTTACAAAGAATTTTTTGTCCAGACTAAAAGGCATTGTTTTTGCGTTTACAAGGCTGCGTTTGCGATATGTAAGCGTGTGCCCCCCTGGCTATGCAGTCAGTGCATCCAGCCCACAATAACAAACTGTTATTACATTTCTTTTAGATGAGATTAATTGAACCTTATATTCATAGTAGCTAAAATAAAATTGATTCGACATTTCCTAACAATTTTTCTTTAAGAGTTTACCAGAAAACCTCAAACTGGTTAGTACGTATGAATTTAAAATACATGCCCTGACATGGCAAACCTGTTAACATCTTGGCGAAGGTGATGACTGCGCACGCGCACGGCTGTGCTGATCGACACCCTGTTTGACAGTTTAACGCAAGAAGTGGAGATACATTTACGAAAGTGATTAAATGGTATTTATGAAAACTAATTTAAATTAAACAAAAAAAACCCTAAGATTTCCGCAGTGGCCGGGGGGTTCACTAAGTAAATTTCTTGTTGGTATTTGGTCCGCAAGAGACTTGCTTTTTTTCTTGTTTCTAGCTGAATTTGCCAATCCTCAGCCGCCAAATGAAGACTTAAGTTCGAATGACAGCCACCAAACTCATCCTCACAGGGTTTGGTTTAAGGGGTGGTCATTTCGCCAGCACACAGGCCTTACCCACAGCCCTTACATCACAGCGGTTCCATTACGACGCTGAATTTCCTCAAACATATCCTAATCATAATCAGAAAGTCTTAGGAAAATTTCCTGATCAAACTGTGAAACGCCATGGACTCAGAAAAACTCTGAGCTCCGCAGGGGACTCGAATCTGTAACCCTGAATGCGAGCCAGAGCATTCAAGAAAATCAAGTTTTCCTTAATCTGTCGTTGATTTTCATGCCTGTTATAACAAAATAACGGGAAAGGAAGATTGGACCAAGCAGTGGAAATAGCCCAAGCAACCATGGACGGAAAACTCTGAGTGTCAGCAATAAAATTTGTTCACATGTAATTCCGGTTGGTAAGGATTTCGTAATGGCTTCTTCGAGTAGTCAATACTTCGACAGTACCGGACAATAGCCAAATTAACCTGGCCTGGATTTTCTTATGGTGGGTCTTAGCTACAGAACTAGGAACGTCCAGTTGTACCATTCTATTTCCTGGAAAACCATTCCGTTACTAATGAGGTTGTACATAGTTAACACGTAGCTGTAGCGTTACTAAAATGTTCTAATATTTTTGGTTCAGTTCACTCCTTTGGCACAGTATGGTTCTTTTTCAAACCACTTAGAATTTATTATTTACTCCCGCTAGCGGTGGACGATTCTACTTGTCAAGTAGAAAACCTCAGCCACCAAGGAGTTAAAACGTTGATACTAGAAGATTCATAACAAAAATCTTGCGTATAAAGGCACAACAAAACATGACCAGAACTTCCACACATTTTGACAAATTTCATGGCGTGTTATCACCTGGCAAGGTTTGACGGTGTTAAAATGTACCAGGTGTAGGGCACCCGAAAAACGAGCCAATTCCTGCCGACCACTGCCTGTGGTAATAGAAGAAGAGACATACATCAGAAACCTTTCCAGCAGCAATCATTTAATTTCACTAAATTATTTAAACAGACTTATCTATACTTTGCTAATTTATTAAATCTACAATTCTTTCCAGTTTGACCACCTGAATCCAGCCTGTTCACTATGTGAGTACTGCACTTTTACAGAAAATGTATAAGATATTTTTGAAGAAGCTCTATTGCACAAACTAGTTTGCTTTAGTGAAGACAAACAGCAGATTTCTTAAGTAATTCAAAACATTACTTACAGCCTCTTTATGTCAGGCAGTTTAAATTAAAACAATTTTCACGTGCATTCTGTGCAACTGTGCACTAAATTCGAATACTTGGTAAAAAAACAGTTAATACAAGAAGAAAATTTAAACTAGATCCACTCATGATCTTGTTTGGGAATGTTAAGATTCCGTTCAGCCATGTCGTGTTAATTAATTTTGGAAAACTACAAACAGAAAGGGAACAAAATTCCTGGACGCTACCCATCAGGAGCTCCTCACCAGGGAAGGAATTAAGTCACCCACGCCGATTAATACGTGAAAATAAAACAAGGAAATTGATAAAATTCTTTCGTTATCATTAACATCAGTTACCCGATGCCCAAGAGCGAAATTTACCTATAAAATTGAAATATATAGAAATACATATAAACATACCTATAGAAAATTGCCTATAGGAAATGAAACAATTGAATTTTGCACCATTAGACGGGTAGCGTTAAATTTTCTCGAAAATTTAAACGTTTTTGTGCGTCCCTTAAGCTTTCTCCTTTGTGTGATATTAGTAATATCAGGTGAGGAACTAATCCCTCTGTTTTAAGCGAGTAAGAAGAACCATTATCAACAAATTTTCTGAGGTTGTTTGACCAGTTTGGTGAAAGAGATCGACATGACCCTGGATATGAAGTGAAGGTTGTGGAAGCTCTACCACCATAAGTATAATATTGTCTTCTTAATCCAAACCATACAGTCCTAAGTCGAAAACAATGAAAAGAAAGTCAAGCTTGGTTATGCCTTGTTTATTAATAAATGCCTTGCCAAGCAATGCCTTGTTTATTAATAAAATTTAAAGCTCTTCTTCTAAAATTTAAAGAATGAGAGACAGTCCATAAATTACTGATAACATTTTCTTGTATCTAATAATGCGTAGTAATGTGTTTAAGCCGTTTTATACATCCCATGACCGTCAAATTTAACTCAGACGAAATTAATTAAAACAACTCAATGCGACGGTGCCGCAAAGCCTAAAACAAATCAAATTCGTCTGTAAAGTAAAACTTGTTCTGCGGATCTAAGTCGTTTCTAATTCGACAATTCAGAGAAGCTAATACGAATTAATTTCGTATGAATTACATAGAACGATAGAACGAAGTATACAACGGTTCTTAATTTTACAACGCTAATGGATCTGTTCCGCGATTTCCGTGCTGAGCGTTGATTTACACAATTGAACGGCGGTTGTATTCTTTGTCAAAGAGTATAATACATATAGATATTGTACCAAGCGACTAGTTTGTGCAAAGGAGTGCTCAGAACAGTTGAAAATTGTGAATGATTCCAAATAGATATTCTATTGTTTGGATGAATCGTTATGTTTTAGGTTACGATGGAAAGTAAAAGCGCTTGCTTCTGTATTTCAACCTCACACTGCGTCATTAATACGAATTGTAACGATGATTAATGACCAATGATTCTTCCAGTAGTCTTTGTACATGTACTTCCTCACCGGAATTTACAATTTCGAAAAGTTACTTCTTCCTGTCTGTGGGACTCTTGTAGCAGTAATAGTGAACTATTTCTCCAGTAGGATAACATGCAAAGGCGCTAAAAAGGGGAATTAGAAAACTGTTACATATGGTGTGTACACACCTACACATCCACACACATATGAATAGATATATACATATATATGTATATACCTTCATATATACATACTCCATAAGGGCCCTGCGAGAACCCAAACTATTATTACCTTACCCATAAACAAAAACGTTTAACTCTGGTAAAGGTAATGAAATATATCTTTTTATTCAGTCTAAAAGTTAGGAAACAATACAATTTTTATTTCAACCGACCCATTTTGTCTGATGTTTTTCCCCGTTTTTTTTATGTGAGAGGATTTCTCATCGTGATTTGATGTTTTTAGTTAATAAACTAGTATAAGAACTTCTGCTTCATCGTCAGTGCCTTACATCTGTTGTTATCTAGTTTACGATCAGAGTCGCACTCTAGCGTAATTGCAGGTTTCTGCATGATATATTTTGCTGTAGTTATGTTTTTCATCAGCAAATTGCAGTTTGCGCGGGATATTTCGCACCATGACTTCTCACGAAGGTCACTATATCCTAGGTATATGTTTATCTTTTCAAATCGAGTACTGAGTGATCTCTCCTTTCCTCTTCACCCAAGTTCTCTCCCTCGAAGTCAATCCCACTGCTATCCCTCATTATCATACCTCGTTCCAATCTTCTTATGACAAACACGACATGCTCTTTCATCTGTAATTGTAACTTTGCCTGCCTGGTAATGCATCCGTCGTTCTTGTATCTAAAAACCACCGGAAAAACAACTTTGAATGGTAATAAGAACAAAAGACCGCAACAGGTTTCAAAGTTTCGCTCCCTGATAGCATTCATTCCGTTCAATAAACATTTATACTCGCTATATTCATACATTCACTCAGTTCACAAGTGTCATACGAAAGTTGACCATACACATTGAAAAATCATCTCCATTGTGTTCCTGCCTATATATATATTTTTTGTTTGTTTGTTTATTTTAAGCACTGGTACAAATGGACATTCAACGGTCATTGATCTTACATCGCACCGTGACTTGCAAAATGTGGGCTGATATTCATCATTGTTTTTGTTACCTGAAGGTGTTCAGCAAACAACAGACTTTTCAAAATTTGGTTGTTTTTCTTTTTGCAAGATCTCTCTTCCAAAATGCTGGCTAAGAATGATACAAGTTGACGGATCTCAATGGTTGTTGGTAAAAGTTCTAAAGCCTATGAAAACATAGAAATAAGAAAAGGAGACATCGTAATCAAGTACCAAGCCGTTACTTGATATTAAAGATATGATAGGTGCAGTACTGTTCGGCGTACAAAATGGGAATGGACCACAGTACAGGACAGCGCAGTTTCATCTAGTGTTAAGACGTGCAGCACAGTGTACTACAATGATGTGCACTGTAGTGGAGAGTAGTGCAAAGCAGTTTTGTGCTGCGATGTAGGGTATGGTGCACTGTGTTGTGGCTAGAACTAGCTTTAAATGGTTTGCACCTGGGAGTACCAGCAAGAGTTGGTTGTTGATCCGCCAGGTTGTTTTGTTTTGCAACAAGCCTTTGTTAGCGATTGCCACCATACCAAAGACACACACCAACAAACAATAGACACACGCTTATACCCACATTGACTCACCATACATAACAAGCATTCCAACCACCCTCAACGTGCACACATACCAGTGACTAATACACCTACTATGACACATGACACACCTACTATGACACATGACACACCTACTATGACACATGACATATCTACTATGAAGCAAACAACCGAATAAGATAAACAGGCGAACCTAACAAACGCTTATTTGTGTCGGTGGTAACTATAGAAACGCTAATTGCCACAGAAAGCAGCGGTCAAGACTACGACAACCTGGAAAGATCAATAACCGGCTCCTGGGGTCATCTAGTGGTATAAGGTGCAACGCAGGTACGGTATGTAATGCGGAGACGTCGTAATGTCGTAGCCGTGTAGCGTGGTGAATAAGTTAAGTTGTGTAGTCAAACTAGTTGGTTAAACCGGGAGACTAAGAGTTAGATTCCAAAACAGTAACTCTAGTTTCGTTATAACGGTACTCACTTTGACTGGGTTAATTTTATCATAATGCTCTTGCAGTACATTTAATGCAGCATCAACATTTGGTTTTAGTTGTAAGTCACCAGTCTTGGCGCCCAAAATGGACGCCTCAGGCGGAGATAAGTACATGTGTAGTAAACACGCATATACCTTAAGAAAAAGGATAGACCATAGGATTGATAAGTAAAAATCGTATAGGCAACGTTCTAACTTGAGAAGTATCCTCATCTAGACGAAACCATTGAGGCAGTGTAACAAACACTTACATCCTTGCTATCTTTCCATTCCTCATTAAATGTTCGTTTACAATACCTAGTAAAAACAGAAGTAAACAGTAATACCCCCCTAAACCTTTCGTAGAAAAATAGAAGCCATTGTCTACCTAACTATCCATTGCTATAAAAAAATTAATTTGATTAAAGGATAAGGATAAGGATAAAGTTCCTTTATTTCTACTGGATAACCCTATCAGCTAAACTACGCTGTTCTCCCTAGAGGTCCAGTAAGGGCCATCCCTCATGGGATCATAAACTGGTCGTCGATAGGTTAATTTGTTTGCCTTTGGATGAGCGCTATCATGTTATTATTGCACTTACTCAGATGCCATCGTAATATCATTCAGGACATGAATATAGATAGCTAAAGCTTCTTCATGTCGACCAAGTCGCCCCAGTAGCAAAGCACGCTCTTCAAAAAAACCTTGAGAGTAATGATAGATACGGTTTAAAAATACAAGTCAAAAAATTAAGAAAAAAAATATTACACCAGTCGATTAAAGTATTAACAGTTATGACGATCCACTGAACTGCTACTGTATGTGAGTTACTGCATTATATTATAATACTCATCAAACATTCATGAAGAAAAAATCGAAACAAATTAATGTTTCGAAGTTATTACCAATGCCAGAAGAAGCTCCTAAACTAATGTTTAATTCGATTCGCTCAGCTAAAATGACTTGTATTTCCAAAATAATCGGTAAACGTGGTCATTTAGATCTCTATATTCTTCTGCGTTGTGTGACGCTGTACTGTACTGAACTGTCGTATGATTACAACCTTCTAAAAAAAAGCTAAAGTTTGGAAAACTGCTGGAACTTAAGTTTAGACAAACTAACGTCTCTAGCCAAGGTCTATCGTTGAAGCGAAAGGGTATTCCCTCAAAAGGTCAGTTTTTCTACACCTTAGTTCAGGCAGTTTTCCAACCGTTTGGGATTCCTACAAGTCATTTAATACTGCCGACGCAGCACTTTACTTTTAAAAAAGTTAAGTGGCTTTGAATGTATGACAAGGGACTTGACATCAAACAAGAGATATTTAAGTCACGGATCGCGATTCACATTTCATTATATTATAATATTGTCTTACTGTCAGGGAAGTGAGTGAGTAAATTTTGTGGCTGATAACATTTTGATTCGCGAAGGAACGTCAGCAGCGTGTTTCGTAGTTCTCCAAGCTCCCCATGTTCTTTACCAGCCCGTGGTAGCGGTTCACCTAAACAGACAAGCCATAGACCCAATGTAACAGTGGTCGCCAATGTACTATTCTTTTATGTGTATTTAAAGTAGCCTAACTAGCCTCGTTTTTGTGTTGGTAATTCAAAGACTTTTCTCGCAATAACGAGGCTAGTTAGGCTAATTTAGACGACTAGTGGACGTTCGTCAAGCTCGTTCAACCATTGAGCTACCACGACTCAGATGGTGAGCTAGGTACGTCATATGTACTGCTTAAGCGGAAGTCACGATATGATAATAATGGAAATATACTTAATGTTGAACAAGAACTTAGTTCACGTGGGAGCTCGGCAAATATCAGACGACAAATGATATTTACCGAGCTCCCACATGAACTAAGTTCGTGTTCCACATTAGGCTACTTTATATACACATAAAAAGAATATTAAATTGGAGGCCATTTTTGCATTGGGTCTATTTCGTTCACGGAATTAAGGTTAGGTTATTACAGTTCACTGGAGAGTGCAGACAGGTGTCTTAACACAAAGTAATATGAGTGATAAAAAATATTTCACTTACAAACAATCTACTGGAAAGTTTCAACTAAGTATACCACATGGAACGGAAACTACCATACATTCCCTATTATTTTATCCTTTGAAAGTTTGTATGGTTTCCAGAAACTTGATTTAGTTACGTTCTCTAGTAACTTTACTAAAATTTCATATTTTACGCCAATAAAGCTGACGTTATGATTATAATGAAAATGGAATAATAATCCTGATTTTGTTAAGAATTCACCTAAATTTCCATTTAAATCGTTAATGCCTATTTTCGATTAATATTTCACCTCGCCTTGAAGTGTTCTGAGGGCAATACTACAAACTCTTCAAAATCATTGGTGTATGAGAAAAAAGAAACTTCCGAATCAGGTCTGACAGAAAAGTCATTATCAGGTATACTCTAAAAACATCCAATTCCATACCTTCCGGCAGTTCGTCTTTGTATGCTTTCATAAGTTCAGAAATTCGTTCTCGATAGCTGTCGACTAATTTATTGTGCAGCTGTGGTTTTGTTTCATTAAAAACATAAATTATATGTTCCTAAAGGAAACATGTGTTAACATCATCGTTTGAAAAGATACTGCAAATGAAGTAAATAAATTAAGATAAGGTTTTACAGCACCCTAATGTAAGAAAATAAAATCTGGGGGATTACATAATATTACTGGAGCACTTGAAACCATAATTCAGGGCAGTACTGACAGGTAAATAACGACTGAGAATGGAAAAAGTCATTACATAATATTTAAGGGACCAAAATATACCCATCAACTTATACACAAGAATTCCAGCGAAAGTCTTTTTTTTTAATAAAGAACTCTCATGACGTCACAAAGACGCCTAAAACACTTTTATCATGAACAAATTGTTCCATGTTGACTGATGATGGCTTTAAATATTTTGCAATAAGGTCAAGAGCTCTTAAGATGACACTCAAGATATATAGGTTCTTGCTTTGTATTTTACACAGTAAAAATATAAAAAAAACATTAATTAAAAAGAGCTAAATGTATAGATTAAAAAAGGAAAAACAAACAAAAACAGCGATCCTGAACTTGAGAGCCGTATTTTGTTAACTAAGATATATATTATTAGCAATACACTCTCAAAACTGAATTAGTTTCTCGAATAACTAAGCACAAATATAACGGCAATCATAGCAAAAATGAAGTACCTTACCAGATATGGTATAACTAACTGTTTAGCATTTTGATCAATATGAGATAAAACTTGGTCCCTTGGTAGGTTTTCCACTTCTGGAATATCTTCAGTAAATATCTGTCACAATGGAGTCAGTAAAACTTTGAAATATTTTACCTTGTCTCGAGTCATCGTAAGAAACGTAAGCTTTAATTGAATTTCACAACTTTATGATGGGATGTTAAGACACATACTTTTAATCCATACTCAGGTCGACTCTTTAACACCCAGCGAGAATAGTCAAAGATAAACTGAAGATTTTCTTTCCCTAAAGAAATCAAATCACATAAGTACCGTGAAAAGCCAACTTCCGTTGTTTTGGTTTTAATAAAATGGCATCTGAACAATATTTTTTGCCCAATTTTATTTCTTATTTTACACAAGATTTCCCCTCAGTAGCAATGAGAATAAAAAAACGTTCGTTAATTGAGAGCAAAATTCAATTGAGCTGGCGTAAAATAACTCGTAGATTATAATTCTGGTTATAAATATAACAGCCCAGAAAATAATTTAATCGAGAAAAACTATAGTTTATGCAGTTCAAACTGGAGTCAAGCTACAGAAATGTAAAGTCTTGAGAGTAACGAAAATTTTTTACAAGAGGCTTGCTCAAATTATCTGGAAACATTACAAAAACAGAAAAAGATTGGTCGCTGACGGAGGCGAAGAAAAATTTTCAAATTATTTTCTATTCTTGTAATCTTGTAGGATAATTCAAGTTTACTTCTTTTAAACAGTTCTCATCTTTCTGAAGATTTTACATGTATTTGTTTTGAATTACGTGAACAAGAAATCTTATGAAAATTATTTGCTTGACATAATGTTTATAACCTAACTTCAGTTCCCAGACTTTAATAACAACGATTCTTATAAATTTCATTATGAAAACGTTTAATTAATATACCGAGCCGTTGCAAGTATTCCACAGTCTTTGAAGGTCCTTGCCATGTTCCAGGCTTCTGAGCTCTCCTTAAGAGGAGGTCAAGAGCTAATGACAAAAAAAACAAAACACTAAAAATAAGTTATTCGTACACTTAAAACTATTTAAGTTATCTACAGAGCTATCTGCCGGTTGGACCGAACGTGAACATCAGTCATTACTGATCGCCTTTCTGCACATCGTTTTGTAAATTTTTCTTTCCTTCTCATACATGAAGAATTATTTTTGAGAAGAATTAACAGGTTATGAATATTTGACAAAATATACGGGTATAAATCCCGTCGCTTAGACTGTAAGCCGGATATAAACATAAGGATTTTCTTTGTTAGTATTGCACTAACGCGGTGTCATCAATACGAAATTGGAATTCACGCAGCTATAGTTGTTGTAATAATGTTAATAATGTTTTAAGCGTTTGAACAGTTTAAATGTGACGAGTGTTAACGTTGCCGTTACAGTGCTGGCGTATCCGCTAGCGTAGATAAACAGACTTAAGTAGTCGTCATTCTCTGTCTTGACGGATTCATCCTATTGTACAGATTTCTTATTATTGTTAATAAATATTTATACGTTGTTATAAACCCGCGTTCTTTACACTGGTGGCAGCGGTGGGATACAATGACAAGTGAACAAAATTTGCGAGAGGAAATAAACAAACTCACCAAACGACTGGAGGAGCTCGAGAAGTCGGATAGCGAGACGACCCCATCCTCAAGCGTAACTGTAGTCGAGTCGAGCAAATCCAAAGTCAAACCCGACAACTACTCAGACGGCCCATGGAATGAGTGGATAAACCACTTCAAGTTATGTGCTGACATAAACAACTGGGACGATGCCCAACGTTGTCAACAGCTAGCTGTGTCGCTAAGGGGGAGAGCACAACGAATCTATTTCTCTTTGAACGATGACGAGAAGCGCGAGGAGTAGAACACTCTATAGATATTGGTAATGCACCACCAATAAAAATCCCTCCCCGACGACTACCGTTTCACAAGCGTGAGGTTGCACGGAAGGAAGTCGAAACAATGATCG
>JBAHVQ010000374.1:1269257-1295365 GCA_036872915.1 Nanipora kamurai | reverse complement strand
GGATTCATCCTATTGTACAGATTTCTTATTATTGTTAATAAATATTTATACGTTGTTATAAACCCGCGTTCTTTACATAGTTACCATTCTGCACCATACGATACAGTAAATCAACTTCCTTATTATTACTTTATGGTGTATTTAATTCAGATTTATGTCAGTAACATCATTACTTACCTTTTTTATGATTTCCTTTAGTTTGGTATAATATAATTAATTCGTCAAACTTCTTGTTCTTGTAAAGTTCTTTCTCACTTTCTTGAGGATGGCAATAATTCTCCAGTCTCAAAAACGGAGCCACTAATGCATCGTTGGTCTGATTTCAAAAACAATGCCAATCAGATAAAATCTGAAGATTAAAAATCGAATTTTTTAGGAATTTAAAAACTTACCTGTAAGTAACATTTCAACAGGGTGGTGTCAATAATTTGACGAAGGGTTTTTCTCGCCTTAACTTCGCCTGATAAAAGTCAAAAATTGATAATTCATTAAAGCAGCTCCCAACAGTTTCCCAAAAAGTTGAGAATGCAAATTTGAGACCTAAAAACACACGCATAAACACGTTGGAAGAAGAATAAAACTAAATGTAACAAAAAGAAACACATTTTAGGCATCCAAAAATATGAAAAAATAAGCAGTCTAGGTAGTTGCTATGGCAACAGTGGCGTTTCAAAATGGCTTCCAATTACCATTTAGTCGAATAAATTTTGGGAAAAGCTTTGGTGACCCCTATTTTTTATTTCATTAAAACTTTCCTTCTGTGATGGGTGACTAATAGGAAAATTTTTAAAAAATTCTGTAGATTTTTTTTAATTTTTGGAAAAAAATCTACGGAATGTTTTTTCACAGAAATCTACACAATATCATTTCCGCTAATAAAAAGTCCGTTGCTTCCACCATCTGGAAAGGGTTGGGGCAAGATGGGATAGTGTTATGACGAAGATGTTGATCAGTAACGTAAATTGTTTGAAACTGGGGGTATCAGTAGAAGTTGGTTGTTCATCATCCAGATTTTTATAGACTTACGACCGTTGTTAAGCATTGGAGTTTCGACGGCCTTCACAGCAGTCGTTATATTTATCAACATCAGTCATACACTGTAACTGTTTCAAAAAATTACACTAAAACAACTTATACGCTTCCTGACGAGATTTCTGGGATGTTTTTTTTTCTCGTTATGTGTCACGCACGTACCCAGACATTGTTTGGGAATGTAAGACGATACATATTTACCTTCATCAACCGTTTGCGAGGACATGTCCTCTTCATCTTTTTTTGCTAAGGAATTGCGTTTCTGTTGAAGACCAAAATTACAACCAAAGTAAATACAGAATTGTGGCCAATAATTTCGTCCTCGTAAATTAAACCATGCTGGGTATGAATTAAACAAGCCGGGAGCCTTATAGCATTACAAATGTCTTAGAACTGTTACGAAAGTTAAAAAAAGTATATTAAGTGTTCTTCAAAAATGTAATGTCTATGCGCAGCGTACTTATCCGGTTATTCTGTTCAGAGTTGCTAGCGCCGCAAGTATACAATACTAAAGACGAGTAGACCAAAAAAATCTACCTATAAAGCGCAAGTTGTCACCATTTTCTCTGCATACTATGAAAACACCACACTTGGTGTCAAACAAGTTTCACAAATTCACAAACAAGTTTCAAACAAGTTTCAAAGTTGTCAAACAAGTTTCAAACAAGTTTCACAAATTCACAAATTCTGAAAATATCCGTAAGTTATTCCGTTTTTATAAAGTTTTATAAACTTCTCCAAAAATGGCATTTTTGGATTCAAAATGTACTTACCTTCAGTAAGTACTGTGTTAACGCAAGATAACCTTTTTCCATTTCACTTCCTGACAGGGTCGGAGGGGTCGCTGGGTATTCCAATCTTTTCCTAAAATCTGCAGGTAAAAGGTCCTGAAAAAGACCAATTACCTCAGGAGGATCTAAACAGAAAATTAAACATAGACTTCAAAATCCCTTAATTTTCTTCCTTTGTTTCTCACACGGGTGCCTGAACGTTTAAGTAGTTTAAATACATTTAGTTTCCACATGTTATACCTGTTTCTAGTTCTCCAAAGAGTTTAAATGAATCTTGAAAACGTTTTTGACAAAACAATTCAAATGCATACTGATATTGAATGCTTTGGATTCTTTGTTTCTTCTCGGATTCGGGTTCCTGCATCTTATTCTGAAAGGAAAAGCAGAAACATTTCCTGTTAACAAAAATGTGGTCCCAGAAATGGAATTTGCTCAAGATGATTAGACATGTTCAGGGAATAAACGGCTCCCTTAACCAATCCTATAACTATAAATTTTGATATCGTTGTGTTTTGGTGCGACAATGGCATGTTATCCCCGGGGTTAGCAAACCGCGGCTTTGAATCCACATGTATAGCGGCTCTAAAAATGTTTGGTGTAGGAGAGAATTTGCTAGAAAAAATGGCTCTTCCTGCCATTCGAGCAGCCCACTCCTGTGCTATATCAACCGAGTTACAACGCAAGCAATCTTGACCATTCAGCCAACAATGCTTCCATTAATAATGGTACCGAACACCTAACCACGTCATTTAAATGACTTCGTCAAACGCAGTCTCAGTCATTTCACTTCATACAACAGACATTTACATGAACTTCAAAAGGCCCTCATGCCAGATTTCATGAGTATGAATGCCAATTTGAACGAGCAAATCCCGCGTACCCTGCGTAATCACCAGAGAGAGACGACTAGTTGCTGATTCTTTCCAAAGTTAACATGGCATTTTACTCTGGAGAACGCCACAAGATTTTCCTAGTCACTGTGAGTCCCACCGTCTGGAAAGGGTTACCTTTAAAGGGTTAACAATTATGCATCTATCACGACCAACCCGTTCAGCCGAATAGCATCCCTTATTCGTTCTGGCTAAAGCTAAATGATTATATTTAAATTAAGGGAATGTCATGGGCCATATTAAGTTAAGTAATTACGTAATAAGATTATCCAGAATACGTAAATTAAGTTTACGTAAATTAATATGTAAATTAATTACAATTAAATAAATACGTAATAAGATTATCCAGAATACTAACGGCCAGCATAAGGGCCAATTCAAACTGCTTTTCTTGAAGTAGCTGCAAGATTTGCATAGGAACAGGGACTGGAACGAGACGCCACACGTGACTGGTAGACGCAACATACACGTGTTTTCCATGCGAGATCAGTCTTGGCTTGGCCAGGTCAATGCTTTGAACAAGAGCACGAGGTTCCACCGTTCGAATTTCCACATACTTTGGGAGAATTCCGATCATGTAAGGGTCGACAAATTCTGCAAGTGAAAAAAGAAATGTCTACCCAAGCTATATTAAGAGATGTTTCCTTTACACTTTAAGTCTGATTTTCACGAGTAGAATTTTCCGCGCGCAATGCGTAATCCTTGTTTCTCATTGGCTCTCGGAAACTCTTTCATTCCCGAGAGCCAATAAGGAATAAGAAAAAGTCAATGCGCGAGGAAAATTCCGCAAGTGGAAATCAGGCTTTAAATATGACGATTTTCGAAATGTGAGACTGCGACGCAAATTTTCTATAAGGTCATGCAACCAAATAATTTAAGTTCCTTGCTTCGAGCCGAGAGTAACAAAGCTTCATGTATGTAATATTTACAGATAATCCTTTTAAAATAGTCTTTAAAGTCATTTTTATCCCATGAGCTGAAGTTTTAACTCTAGAGCTAAACTTTTAATTGTCCGTCAAGGTTACTCGTGCATTACCTTTCCTTTCCCGGTATCATCGTAATAAGGATATTTCCGGAGGTGAAGGAGCTTACCTACGGCTATAGGAACATCGGTCCAAACGGGAGCTTTCCTTTTAGTTGGCTTGCCTTCAGAATCAATAAACACGGTAACTTCATCACGGCCAAGAATTAGATTCCCATCTTTCATTACAGAAATGGTTGGTTCAAGATTTTTCCCGGTTCCAAATAGATCTTTAAGCTGTCCTGTGGAAATCTAAGGAATCGGTCAGCCGAGATTAGTCTGAGGGTTAAGTAAGCCGCTAAATTACAGTTGCCACTGTTTTTTTATTTCTAGTTTAACATCTTCGTACTACTGAATAGTTTCTAGTCAGCATCATCACTTGGTAGTGTCTTATGGGGCATTCGGCTTCTTCTACTGACAGATTGGCTGGAGTGAACAAACACTGACAGAAAAGGATGCCAGAACATAAGGAAGGAAGGAAGGAAGAAAGAAAAAAGAAAGAAAAGGAAAAATAAATAAAGAAAGGTTGGATGGATGGATGGATGGAAGGAAAGATAGATGGAAGGATGGAAGAAAGGATGGATGAATAAATTAAAGGATGGAAGGATGGATGGATGGATGGATGGATGGATGGAAGGATGGATGGATGGATGGATGGATGGATGGATGGAAGGATGGATGGATGGATGGAAGGAAGGAAGGAAGGAAAGAATGAAGAAAGGAAGGGAGGAAGGGAAGAAGAGGGAAGAAAGAGATATCTTACTTGCTCATCCCACCTTTATTAAATAATAATCTCTTTTAAATCCAACGCATAAACTATCACCGGACCATGCAACTGTTTTAGCCACATCAGGGACCCCCAAATCTTCTCCCATTTCTTCAAACTGTCCATTTTTCCAATGATATAACTAGAAAATAAAACACATGGCGTGAATATCGACTCAATTTTTTATTTGGTGGCTTTTGTTACTTACTACAGATTTAAAAATTCATTAATAATTAAGGAGGAGATATAAAGGAAAAACATAACCCAGACATGTCTTTTTAATTTTTAATTTTAATTTTTTTTAATTTTAATTTTTTTAAAACTTTCTTTCAATAGGAAGCCCATGTCAATAAAAGTGATTTTCAGACAGGCCCTATATAAAATATTAAAAAATTACAATAATAAGGAAAATAAAAATATATGGCCATCATAAAAAGTAAATAATTGAATACTCAAAAAATAAAAATACAAAACACTATAAAAAATTATGCCTTAATAAATAATTTACAAGCTTTTAAAAATGTTTAACTGTTTGTAATATTCCTGGTGTTTGCTGGTAAAGAGTTCCATTCAGTGACACCATGATATGAAAGTTGATGCCTTTCCCAGTTAGTATGAGGTATTGGGATCTTTAAGGTCTGATTTCCTTCTTGTATTATAATCATGCACTTCCAGTTGTTCAGGAATATCAAAATCCTGATCAAAGGTATTGTTAACTACCATGTGCATAAAATGAAGTTGATGTAACTTTCTTCATTAAAACAATGACTCCCAACCTAAATCACTTAAAGCTTCAATAGGGGAAGCATGAACAGGCTTATCCAAAATAATTTTTGCCATTTTATTTTGAAGAATCTGAATTTCATCCATCAATGTTTTATTATTCTTATCACCCCACACAGTGTCTGTATAATTTAATAATGGTAAGATTATTGTTACTGTGAAGAGTTTACATGCTGAAATTGGTAACATATACTTGATTCTTTTCAACAATCCCAGACATTTCCTCACCTTATTCGTAATGTAATGTAATTGTGATCTTCTCATATAAAGGATCAGTTAATCATCATCCCAAGATATTTATAGCACTGGATCCTTTCAACAAAACAGTCATTTAAGGTTACACCAAAATGACCAATTAATGTCAGCCTTTTTGGACTCCCAATAAGCATCACTTTTGTCTTGGAAACATTCAATATGACTAATTTTTGGATTTCAGATTTTTGAAAATGTTAAATATGATTAAGAGATCTTTAGTTTTCTCCTCAAATTTTTTTCAGGCTCAGGAAACTTAAGGGGGTCATTTTTGAAGGGATTACAAAAATTGTAGTTTCTGTTTTACATCTGATAAAGCACTCCCACTCATTTTGTAAGTATTACAGAACAGGTGCCTGTTAATGAATAGTTTAAATCAAGTGCTGTAGAATTTTGTGGTTTTAGGAGAAATAGAATTATATATTCCAAGTCTGAGTATGGCCATTGTTAAATGTGTATCTCTATGATTTTTTAGATTATTTTACAATCATTATAATTATCTGTATTTATTATTTATAATTGGATGTACCGGTATTAGCTTTCTAGACAACCATCCATTGATCAATCATTACCAAATTAGCAAGTGACAGACACTTAAAGATTATGGATGAAAGCCATGAGGAAGGATTGTGAGTGTTTACACTTCATCATCCTGCATACAGCTAGATAATTTACCTACATTTCTAGACAGCTTACCATTAACCTCTTTCTAACAGAAACACACATGCGAAGAATAAACGGAGGTGATGGATCTACGTACAAAAGAAAAGCAAATAATGGATAGAATAAAATCACAAAACAAAAGCAGTACAAAGTTAGATGTCATGAGATCTCCTAATCTTTTATCTCCCTACTTAAGATTCTGCTTTTCCCAACTTAATATCTTTAGCTACAAGTACACCTTGGAGAATAAAAATTTACTGACTTAGTGGAAAAATTATGATAAAGTTTCTTACCAAATACTGTTGATCTTCTATGTTTCTATCAAAATACAAAATACAAATATATCAGTTAGCACAAGCTCCCTGCAAACGTCAAGTTAAACAATTAAAGTATACAGAAAAACCCCTTCTTCCAACTTATTTTAGCTTAGCAATACATTGGTCAGTTGTGGACTTACCTGGACATCAATTGCAAAAAATGTGGCTCCACGTGTTTTGTTAAGAACAGATTTTAAAGTGAATGAATCAAGATGATGAACACTAACAACAGTATCTAAAACAACACCCATTTCAAACATACATTAGAAATAAACTGCACTAATTATGCTATAAAGGAGTTAAATATAACAAACATTTATTAAACTGAAGGGAATAATCTCAGGCAAGTTTCTGAGCAAAGAAACCATAAGCTCTAGTGAATTGGCAAGTCAAAACTTTAAAATGATACAGCTAGGATTTAGACCAAAGCAGAACTATCACGGGCAGATCAGAGTCAGTTCACTTAGGGGAATGAGTACTAGTTAATATTTTATTACATTGTAGTCATCAAAGTATTTCTCTTTGGCATGCTTGTGTGAGAAATTCTCAAATGTATTATTAATAGAAGTATATGTAAATGCTGATGACAGAAAATCTATCTTCACCATTTCCTGTTGAAAATTTTTTCATAATTTTTCATCTCGATAAAACGAAAATATCTGCAGGTGTTTAATGCACTTGTGGCAGTAACATTAATGTACCAACAAGATCTTTGGGAGTGATATTTCCAAGTGATTGGCCATAAAAGAATCACAAACATTGACTTCATTCAGAGTCAGCAATCACAGTTTTTGAATGTGTTAAAATTCCTGTCAGTAATATGTTATGGCAGCAGGTGCTTGCCCTCTCAATCCCTTAAGTGATAATGTAATTTTACATATTATATAATTTATTTATATATATATGTATCCAAATGTGCATCCTTATGTATGTATGTTATTTCCATATATAAGTTTTGTATCTGTTTTAGTAAATGGTACATGAATGAATGCTTTTTACATATACTGCTTAGGCAGCTAAAGAAGGTGGCCTAAAATTTAGCTTTTTAAACTATCATTATTTTGCTACATAAAACTATTTTATTTACTATTCTCACATATACAGTAATTTGTTCCTGTAACTTGATAACTTGGAAAGATTTTCTGTCACTGTGTTGATCACATCTTATCTGACAGACATAACCTAAAAAGTGCTATCCTTTGTCATTAGATATTTTTAACTTACCTGATAAACTAATTAATAAATTTAATTCTGGTACTACAGCCAACTATAAATTAAAAATGGAATTAAGAGATTACACTTGGGCTGGACATTATACATAAATCAATATTAATACTAGGTTTTATTTTATAAATTAGTTAAGAAATACTTTAACTCCATAATTTATTGTAACTCACCTGAACAATTGGTTTTTTAGAGAAAAGTTTGTTGGACCTTTTGAGTTGAACTTCAAACCTCTGATCACCTTCAAAATTCGGAAAATTAATTCAATTAAAGTAAATATTAATGTTTTGATAAACAGTACTCTTTATTTATTTTATTTATGGTTAATACTTGTTTTATTCAATTTATTAAGACTGATCTTCAAGATATTTTAAAAAATCCAAGTTATAAATTTATACAATACATAATTTAATTTGATTTTAAGTCAAAATTAGGTAGACCTTTTTGGGGGTAAATTGCAACCTTTTTCCAAATTTATGTGAAGATTCAGGATTAAATTTAGTGAAACACTGGACTGATGAGCACTGTACTAAACACTTCCACATCCAGATACAGTATCTTGCAGTGGTAAACTAAGAACAACTAGAGGACGTTCGTCAAGCTCCCACATGAGCAGGCCTACTGTTCAGTGTTTAAGTAGTGGTAAACTAAATTATGATATAAAAGTAGAGTGCTGCTTCAGCAGTATTAGATGGCTTGTAGATAACCAAAGGTTTGGGAAACTGCCGGAACTTAAGACATTTCAAGTGAAGGCACTTTATTGGAGTGAAACTTAAAGTGGAAAAAAATTAGGTGGTGTTTTTATGTTGAGAAGAAATCATGTGACAAAAAG
This sequence comes from Nanipora kamurai, assembly GCA_036872915.1. Taxonomy (NCBI): domain Eukaryota; kingdom Metazoa; phylum Cnidaria; class Anthozoa; order Scleralcyonacea; family Helioporidae; genus Nanipora; species Nanipora kamurai. The sequence goes on along the minus strand of JBAHVQ010000374.1, from coordinate 1,286,794 downwards.
ATGACCAATAGGATTTAAAAATCAATAACAAACTAATTAATGAGATGTAAACGATGGATAGTCATTTGCTATTTTAAAATGTGAATCCATTAACTGAAAAGGGTAAGGACAAAGCAGAGGCCCCAAGGGAATGGTACTACACTTTTAACCAGTGTTTCTTATCACCTTTTGCATATTACCATCCCCCTTTTCAGTCAACTGATCCATGTTTTAAAATAACAAATGACTATCCATCATTTACATCTCATTAACTACTTTGTTACCCATTTTAAAATCTTATTGCTCATCTTTGTGTCACATGATTTCTTCTCAATATAAAAACACCACCTATTTTTTTTTCCCATTTTTATGTTTCACTCTTATGAAGGCCTTCACTTGAAACAGCAGTTTAACCATTCTAACGTTCTGGCAGTTTCCTGAACCTTTTGATTATCAATAAACTAAATTACCTAGTTATAATCACTCAATGGTTAAATCACCTTGATGACAACATATTTATACATTATAATAATACAGCCTTTGGAAGCAATAGGGGCTATAGTCATTAGCAAAATATATGTGTAAAATTTGAGTTTATCTGGTAGCCCTTGCTTTTAATTTGGTTATCAAGATACCAGAACAATCTGGCTACCACTTTAACTATACTTATGAAATACCTGTGCCATCTTTTATACCATACACGAGTAAATGACCAGGTCGGGTTCCAACTAGCAAGTGATTATCTAGAATTATAAACCAGTCCAATTGAGTTAAATAGTATAATTCGCTATACAGGTATATGTAATTTTAGTTATAATTGCACGAATAGATTCTTATTTTGCTGTACTTCATGACACTACCATAAGCTTTATAGAAACGTTCTTACCATAAGTGGCGATAGATTCAATAACTAATGGCAGTCTCTCTAATATGGAAGCATATTCAAATGCATCGTGCATTGTTGGAAACTACCAAACATTGCACATCGATGGAAACTGGTATTTCCACCCTTTCTGTCCAAAAGGTCGTACACGATTGTGACATCATGTGACTTACGGGACAGCGAAGGATACACAGGAGCCTTTATTCAGGAGCTACTTGCTTATAATTCAAAATAAGCAACGACTAAAGCTTTACCAACACTTGTAAAATATTAAGTGCTCAACATTTCAAGGTAAGTGAAAGTATTCTAATAAATTTATCAGGATTAAATTTGAGTAAGGTGGATTTTCAAGATTGCATGTGATACCGTGTCATTAACCAATCAAAAGACTACCCTTGTCGTACAAAGACGTCATTAGCTCGCCAATTGTCGTCATAATTTCCTTCTCATCTTGTTTACTGGTTGTGGGAAAGAAGATAAAGGCAGTTCAAATCCAAAAAAATCTGTGCGTATACCCAGACGTCTTTCTGTGATTCCTTAACACTTACCAGCATTAAGTTTTGAGAGTCTCGTATGTCCGTTCAAAATTTTAACTCAGCCGGTGAGTTTTAAAAATGAGTTAATGGGTTGCTGGTTAACCAAACTTTTTGAAAATGTACTTATTGCGTTGTTATGTTTTATTGCCAGACCCCTTTGAAGTCGACAAATCCGAGCAAGAAGGTCTCATTCACATTCGTATACAACAGCGAAATGGTCGGAAGACACTGACCACTGTGCAAGGAATCTCGGATAAATACGACAAGAAGAGGCTTGTAAAGTATTTTAAAAAGGTATAAACGTATTTTGCTGTCACATTCCTCTCGTCCTACTACAGGAGAATGAATTGGTTGATAGGTTACAAAGTTTGTATCAGGAAGTTCTCACTGTTTTGACCATTTGGTTTACGTTGTACGTATCATTTAATGTCGAACTCATTTTCAGGTTTATGACAGTAGAATGTAAAATTTTCATGGGAACACAAAGGAGTTGATGGATGACTTTTAACTAACGTAAATCACTGAATGCTTCTAGCTGAACGTCTCGTAGTCAAATCTCTACACAGTACATTATATATACAGTTAATAAAGTTAAACAACATCAATACAAATAAAAATAATCTCATGAACTAAAAGTTAAAGGTGTGAGAAATGAAAACAAATTAAGTGGAAGTTTAATAGCTTACGCTAACGTAGCGTAGTCATCCTCCTTTTGATAAGTAAAGTTTTTAACATTTGTCAACCAAAAATCATAGAACAATGTAGGATGCTGCATAGGCAGTATACAAAACAGTGGCTGCACAGAAAATTGTAAGTTTGGTAGACTGCTAAATATGAAATTCTTTTAGAATTTTCCTACATATATTTGGTAGACTACCAACCTTTTTACATTCTGCAAAAATTTTAGAAGTTGGCACAGGAACAATTACAAGCACTTCTTCTCTTACAAAAGAAAACATCGAGAATCATAACCTTTTCTAAATATGATGAGCATTCAAGTCCATTGTTTAAATCCTTAAATATATTTAAAATCTATGATCTAGTTATTTTTTATATTGCTATTTTTATGTATAAATTTCATCATCAGCTGCCATCCCCACTATATGATGATTTTTTGCTCAATAAATAGTATACATTGTTATAAACTTATAATACACAATTGGATTCCAAACAGTCTTATTACTTGCCTAATGCAAGAACCAATTATGGCCTATTTAATATATGATTTCAGGGTCCAAAAATTTGGAATGATATTGATAAATGTATCAAATCATATTCCATTCTAAAATTTAAAAGGAAACTTAAAAACGCTATAATAGAAAAATATTAAATATAGCATTTTCGCCTAACTTTATTCTTGTTTTAAAAACATAAAAAAGTTCTGATTGTTGTTCATTGATATGTGTTCTCGATGAAAATGATAGTTTATCACCTAATATCTACATGAGTATGTATATGTATCTTTATAGATCTGAATCTTGTATGTTGTCTGTTTGTTGTCCAACCTAACAATTTAATTCTTTTTCATATATTAACCTGGCTTCCAGGTATTTTTAACCCAAAAGGTTATTTCCTGGAAGCCAGTACCCTAACTATTCTATTCATTATTTTTTAGTCTAGGTCGTGAAGGGTACAAATAAAGGTTGTTGTTGTTGTTGTTGAAGGGATACATTGATCAAAAGCTTCAAATTAATTTGTCTGTTATGATAAATCCTAGTAATATATACATTCATCAATTACTCATCAGTTGTATAATATTGTGGTGCAGCATTTTATATTTTGGTTTTTTTTTTTTTTCAGAACTTCTCCTGTAATGGAACTGTGGTTGACCATCCAGAACATGGGGAAGTGATCCAGCTTCAAGGAGACCAGCGACAGAGTATTCATGACTTCTTGATTGAGATTGACCTAGCCACTAAGAACCAAGTAAAGGTCCATGGTTTCTGAAGCTGGACAATATGCTTAGAATGATAGTATGGATTTCATGAAACCTAGCTTTTTTTCTCTCTTGTTAAGGATGCATGGAAACAAAACAAACATTGTTTTGAAATTTAAATACAGAACTTAAATACCAGGATGATATTTCTACCAATCATTAAGGTAAATTAAAGGTTGTTGTAGATTTCAAATTTAAGCCCTGAGGAAACAACTTGTATATCAAAATTTGCTCTCTTTTACTTTTTTGCAACATACCCTGTGGTTGGATTGTCCATTATTATATTTTTAATAAAGAATAATCATAACCTGTCACAGAATTATACAGAATGTATCAGAAGAAATCCAATTAGCATTCTCTGCAAATTATACTATTAAACTTCTTTATATACTCTAAATTTTACTTACTAAATATTAATTCCAAATTTTCGGGAGTCATTCACAGTTACATTAGATATATTTGAATGGAGAATAAGTTTACATGTAAAAGAGAGAGAAACTTCACAAGTTGTCCTAAATGAAAAACAGAAATACAACCCAAAGTGCTGACTGTTGAATGAACTACTTGATTTTCTATATATCTTTAATTTAAATTTGAATACTTAAATGCTCTAATACATGAATGCAATGGGAACATGAGCCATTGTGTATCAAAATCATGATAGAGTATGATGACACTACAAGCTGAAACAGAAAGTGTTTAATATGCACACAAAAAGCACTCGTCAAGGAGTTTGTGCATTTAACACAGGTTACCAAATGGTACAGTATCTGTTGATAGTGTTGAGGAACATCAATCGTCATATGTCATCAGGTACAGTCACCCTATGGCACGAAGAATGTTACACAGACAGACACGCTAGCCAAGGCAACACTGATGTTTGTGAAGTTGATTGTCGTCCAGGTTAATGTAGTATTAATTACTCAACACAAATTCGGTTCATGTGGGAGCTTGGTATATATCAGACGACTAACGGACGTTCGTTAAGCTCGTTTCCTCAGAAAAATGACTTCTGATCCCTCGACGGGAATCAGAAGGCTGTGGGTTCGATTCCCGTCTAGGGCTCAGGAATCGTTTTTCTGAGGAAACGAGCTTTACGAACGTCCGTTGGTCGTCAGATTAGTGTAGTCGTGAGAAAGAAGTGTGACGTTTCGACGGCCGTAGCGGCGGTGATCTTGACTCTGAAGATCACCGCCGTAGAAACGTCAGTCAATTCCACCTACAGGCAACAGCCTTTCTCAAGACAACACTAACCTGGGGGATCAACTTCCACAAACATTTACGATTTATGAAGTCAACACTAATGTGCATTTTTATCGCATAAGATCGACTTTGAATGTGAATAGTAGATGCGTATTCCTACGGAGACTTTTTATATCGCAGTATCATATTATGAGTATCACATTGCGTCGGTTTATGCAAACAAGGTCAAGAGAAGAAAGGAAGGTATATCAAAAATTGGTTTTTGAAAACTTCCTCCATTTCATGCCTGTGTATCTTGTATTGTTTTGAATAACTTTCTCGTCTATTCTTTCCCAATGGAATCAGATTTTCATCGATTAGCACGAGCCAACTTCAGACGATTTTTCTCGTCAAAGGGAGACGACTTACAAAAAGATATAATCTCACATCATTTTTACTGAGTCATCAACGACAAACTCCACACACTGTCCAATGTTATAATAATATGTCCAATGTTATCTTTGAATAGATTAACAATGTTTCAGGCGACTGACAGCTGCACCAAAAATATAATTGTTATGCGGGCCAATGAAAACTTTGTATATGAATATCTTAACAGGCAACATTGAGCTTAAGCACAATAACGCATAAAAATACGCGTAAAATTAATAGATTAACTGTAATAAACGTCGAACAAGGAAGTTTTGACTGTTATAAAATGCGGTCGATCTCGAACCATTTCAAGATGAAGTTTTATTGATATTTACATGTCGGACACTATTATGGAATAACCAACAGTATTGTAAGCTAATAACTATTATAGATCCAGTCAGTACGACCAATGACGTACAAGGCTTATCTCATTCAAATGCGGAAACGTTAACCGAGTTATTGTCGCTCTTTTTATATCAAACACTTGAGAAACCCCACAGTTGCTGTGTCGACATCCTTGCCTGCGTTTGGTGATTAAACGAAGTGAAAAAATATATTAGGAGACCTTGACGTATCCTCCTTTCAAGAAACTTGTTGAACATCGTAGACTTCGAGTATTGCAAGAAAACTAGCTGATCTGTTGGTTCTATTTACGTATTCATGCACAACCTGAACAACCTGGTCGCCTGACAACTTTACTGACAAATTCAATGAAGGAAACGCTTTGACAAAAAGGAAGAGACCAAGTTCTTGAGAAGAGGGACTAACGAAGACTGAAAACGAAGGACAACTACTGAACAACTACGATGATAAAGGCTTTGACAGCATTCTGGCGGGGAAGGTAAGCTGGATAAACCTGAGTCAAGGCTTTTGAAACGGAAGTAAACTAATTGTGTATGTTCGAAGACGGTTAAAGTCAAGATTTTTTCCACCAGTGCGTGGCAAAACAATATTCTTTCGCCTTCCTCAGTTACGGCGGTCATGTGTCCAGCTTTGTAATTGTTCATAATTTTTCATACAATATGTACAAGGAGTTATGTGATACATAATCCACATGCTTTAGATAATTTAGTTCAAGACAAGTACGGTTTGTTCCATGAAATGGTCCAATCTTTGATGCAAGTTCTCCAACGGGGTTTCGTGAGTAGCGTATGGATGGAAAAAGGCAAAATTTATGGCGAGTTAGGATATCAGAGGCATGATTCGGAGACTTCACAATGGCTGTAAAGTGGCTATATATGAACAGAATGACCTGTTCCTTAACAGATGCGAATACAAGTGGTCTCAAGTGCCTCTTGAAAACTCTGTTGGTGTTGTTTGAAAGATTAGTTCCTTCAGCTCGCAGTTAACATAAAATCCTACAGTATGATTAATTGTTTTGATAAATCAGTTTTCGAGTTCTTCGCATTCCAGACACATTGAATTTTATACAAAACATACAAACAATTATAATGTCATGAAAATTGAGTGCTTTCTACAATGCTCAATTCGCACGTTTAGATCTGGTCGAGTCATATGGGGTTTGTGGTATAACTAATACATGTAACTATCATCTTCAGTTTGACACTCCATTTAATTGATGAAAGGTAGTTGTCATGTTCTAAGAGAGACCAGACAAAGTCGTCTCATATTTCTGGTAAACTGATGTAACATTCAGGCTAACATAATTATCGCGGGCGTTCAAATCTCTGGTCAAAGACAAGATAATTCCGTTTACACAACAAAGGACTCGTAAACCTCATCCTCGCCACTCTCGGACAGTCCATAACTTGCCACAAGCTGGCCTCACACGGTAAGGTTTCTGGGCAACATCGCACTACCAGTTACATTATATCGGTGGATCTCGTGTGAAAACACCAATCATACGATAAGATTTCCCACAAATTTGTCATATCATGTATTATCTTGGCGTGTCACTGGGTATTCCAGATTTTCAAAAGTTGTCAGTAGTATCTTGAAATATCGCAAAGCAGAATATCATGCCTTGCTGTCATGTGACAGGAAGTCTCGAAGTCAGGTATTCTCGGAACTTTAACACATGCTCATGGGCTGCACTGCTTTTTTATTTTCCTCGTAAACGGCACAGCGTCGTCGTCACTCGTGGGGTAACCATGTACGAATGTACACATTTATTGGTCAAAATTCCGTCATACAGTTCCCATGTAAGTCGCAAACAAAATCGCACCACGTGAGGTCAACGTAAATAATCTACTCAAAAAATGCACGTAACTTTGGTCGAGAACGAGTACGTTTAGGGCCTGGAACGACGTTCAGGGTTTCATGAACGTCTTACCTGTAACTTGATTTTGCACTTTGCTCTCATGAAAATTTGCTATCCAAATATAGTTATTCTGAAAGAACAAAGTACAGCTTTCAATGTAAGTTGATGAATCGTTTTTTTTCCAAAACCGGAAATTTCTACCCTCTAGCGCTGTGACGCACCACATTACTATCATGATGTCATTTAATAAGAAAGAACAAAAGGCAAATGCGGCAACTGAAAAGCTTGTCAAGTAAATTTAAATCAAGCAATGAGTCTGACGTTACCTTCAGATTTCTGTTCGCTGGAGTAACCGCTACAACTGTTTTGTTATCAACCTTCATTGTCTTTTTCATTTGGTATAAATGGTAAAGAAAAGCGTGATTTTTAAGAAACATTCGTATTTTTGACAGAGGAGTTTTTTGGTTGCATGTCCAACTATTACTATATATACAAGTTTATTTTTGATCGAGTTCTTCTTTGTTTGTATGTCCAGCAGTCCTTTAGCTTATGCAAGTTTACTTATTTTTCAATTTCTAGGAAACGACGTCAAGAAAAAGCGAGACGTTCTCAGGAAATTGAATCAACTTTCTCGGACCGGTTGGCCAGCAGAAGTATTACGCGAAGCACCGGTTCCAAGATTGACGTTGGTTTCACGTCAGAGCCGAACCTAAACTCAGAGGATACCCAACATAGACCGACATTTTCGAGATTCTTTCAGTTGTGGAAAGGTTTGAGAAATTCCAAACGAAAATTAAACGCAGAGGAAACGCGACGTAGTGTCGTTTTCACCGTTCCAACGGACGATATTTTTCCAAAAAGTGAGTATGGACCTTTAAAAATACGGAGCAGAGCAAAAGGGTGAAGCTTTCTTGATCCAAATCAACTTGTTACTGGGGGAGTGTTTGTAACACACCAAATTTAGTGGTGCAGATCTTCCTTGATTTGGTTGAATTGGTATGGTTTCATTGTTGAGGATTTTGTTCAGTTTACTCTTTGTTCCAAGCTTTTATATTCTTTGAACAGACTACGTAAGAATGAAGTCAAGGTAGAACGCGTAAAATTATATGTTGTGGTATTTATGCTCTTAGGCTTCGTACTTCAGAACCTGAATGGCTTATCCGCCCGATAAGTCAGGAGAGCGAACAACGCTGTCAATTATTCAAACAAACAAACTTATATTCTTACTACAAAAAACGGGGAGATATCTTTCACATAGTGCTATGTAATAGTATTTTAAGTTTTACTACTCAAATAATGGACAGCACTGTTCGCTCGTCAGGACTTATCCACCAGATAAGCAATCTGGGCTTTCAACAGGTGACCGCAAGGTTTTACGTTTACGCAAAACGGTCAAACAACATCAGTTTAAGGCGAGCGGAAAAGGTTCCATTCTCGAATAGTATGGAGTTTTATTGGTCCAGTATCAAGGAAATAGTTTTTAACTAGTGTTTGCAACCATATGGTTTCCAAGAAGGGGCAAATTTGTGCAGCAGCTTATAAGTTGTGAGGTATGAAAATATCACTCACAAGCAAAATTAGCGGAAATGTTTTTATACCAGTTGAAAACTTGTTAGGCAATCTCTTAATAGTTTTAGGTATTCTCATCCCCAGAACTGCCGAACATCGAAAACGTCTTTATCAAATCGATTAAGTGACCTGATTAGTTAAGGACCTCTGCTATAATATCTTCCATTAATATTGTCATTTGTTAATAAGGACGATGAGACATCCTATGCATAAATTGAGCATCAGTGCAATTGGCAAGGAACTCTTTATCAAATGCTGACTATGTATGTTTGTCGATTTTAGGCCATACAAAGTATCAAACGCAGAGACGCAGCACGGAAAATTTAGATCATGTTGTTCAGATGGACGGCTTCGTCACTCACTTGTGTCACGTACACAAAATGAACGAAAATGCTTACTGCACCAACAATGAGTTTAACCAACAAAAAGAAGATTCAAGCGGCTTGGAAAGCGTGCATACTGTAAAGGGGCAATCAAATAATCGCAAACTTAATGAATTGAACATGGGAAAAACAACTGCAGCTGTTGCGGAAACTAAAGAAAACCATAAAAAGCAAAACGAATTTTACAATACTTCGTCCAAAAATGAATTTGAAGTAGCTAATGTTTGCAACAACAGTATCTCTCTCACAGATATGCGCGCTTCAGGAGATAAGAACAACATAGACGAAACAAAAAATGGCGATGTAAACGGCTTCAGTATTTCAAAAGAAAGGGACGTTGAAAATGACTCTGGTTGTGGTTCTTCTTGCCATGAGCTCGCTTGCTCCGAGTTGCCACCGGGAGGGCTTCGTTTAAGTCTGAAATCATTCGGTGACCGTGGGACGGAGAACACTGCAGAAATAGAGTGGCCGAAAGACCAAGACCAAATACCCATATTAACATCCTCAGCATATCCTTCTCACGACGAACTATCAGAAAACTCCGTTGAGTGCAATAAATCCACTGAATCTACAAAACAGCATACCTCGCATGAGCGACTTTCAGAAGCGCAGCTTAAACAACAAGAGCTGGAGGAAGACTCGTTTGAAGCTTTAATTCAGCTTGCCAAGCAGGGAATGAGCGATAAGGCAAGGGAAGTTTGTGAACACGATGAGAACGAGGAAATACATAACAAAAGCGCTGCGTTATCATCAAACTTGCTTATCGAGGCAGTCGACCCTTTAAATGGGATTTATGAAAGCATAGTTACTACGACCAATGGCTATGCTAATTACGAAGTCAAGAAAAACATGAATAATATTCAAGACATTCATGATATTCATACACGAATCAACCCGTCATCAAATAGCGCTGAAAGTGCGCGAATGGCCTGCATCAGCAACACACACCATGTTGACTCCGGCGTCAGACTTTCTTCAACACATTGCGTACTGTCTATCAATGACGAATTCAATGATAAATCATTGTGTGTCCCAGAGACAGGCCAGTCATCGGTAGATGGGAATTCTCCACAACTTGCCAACTGCGTCGACTCGAAATCTTTAGCTGGCGCAAGGAAAATGAACGAGATAAACGGAGGCAACAAGAAATCTGGTGAGGGCCAATCAAGAAAGTTCCACTGGAGGAAACAAAAGCAGGTTTTCTTTGAGTCAACTCCAACTGATGGCCAGCATTCAGTCGCCTGTTCGCACGAAACTAGTACATTGAATTGTGACAAAAGTTCGGATTCATTCCAAGATATTCTTCGAGTACCAAAAGTTGAAAGCAGCGAAACGTTTCTTTCTGTTGAACGCTTAACTCCGCGAAATAAACAGGGCGCTCTGGGCGAAGATATTACGATAAATGACGTCGCTAAGGAAAACATTGAAAACGGTTTGAAGGCAACGCAAGTAATGGGGTCTACTACTACGGTGGGGACAAACGTATGTGATCTGAAGGTGCCCAGTTTCGAAACTTTTGATCTTGCATCCCAAAACTCATCAGATCAAGGTAAAAGAATACGTTCTTTCTCGGCGACTATTCGCAGAAAATTTTCTTTCCGAAGTCGTCGAAGCTCTGATGACATGGACGTAGTAGGATCATGTTCTACTAATCGCAGTATCGCAAAAACAAAGAAAATTAAAGCATTCGGGAGCTTTAGGGTGAATAAAAAGGGTAAAGCAAGTTCGAACGATTCCCGTACTTGGGGTTTCGAAAGCGCCGAAGCGAAGGGTTACCGGTCGACGTTCGATAAAATTTTCTCCGAAGATACAGAAAGTGTGGTATTTTCAGACGTTCCATTTACTATTCCAGAGATCAATGATTAAAACAGGTCTAAAGCGTTGTAAGATGTAAATCAGCTTGTTACCGCTATACTTGACTGCTAAACTGTAACAATCATTACACGTACTTAATGTTTTCTTCCTCATTGATTTCTTCTCATGAATAATAAATAGTTTTCTCTTTTTCAACAATGTTTTGTTTATGAGGGAACGAGAAGGCCTTCTCTGCAGTAATGTATACATGGTGAAGAGGAGGAGAAGCCAATACCAGAAAAATATTATATGGTTGAATAAATATTAGAGTTAGTGTAAATGTTTGGATTTGGACGAAGGATAGTTTTTACCAGCCTGAATTCCAAAAGTATTCTTTACATTCCAGAGAACCAACAGCTCTGCAAACAAGAGTTCCAAAAATTTCTCAGAGATTAATACGGGGTACTCCAAGGTCGGACCTCAGCAGTGACAGGCAACGCACTAACGGCACGAGCCACTCATGTGTCGGCTCTTTCGAACGAGAAAAACCCAGAAGATTGGGAAACTGCTGGAATTTAAGAGAAGAAAAACTGAAGTTCCTGCAGTTTCCCCAACCCTTTCGGTTTTCTGTGTGTCAAAACTACGTTACCAATTGGGCGCCGCTACTGTCGATAACGTTACAATCAGTCCAGGACTGAAACATCCTGGTATTGCTCGTTTTTCTTCCCCTCTAACATGGCTTAATGTTTACCCCTGTAAATGGCTACCGTCTAGGTGCTGAAGTAAAGTGGTAGTGTTTTCTCCAGTTTTATGATCTCTATGGCTTGAATTAGCCACGTCCTGTTCACTCCCAACACCATGGACGAGAAATGGCTTCTGGGTCTAGAGATTGTTACCTGGCCAATTGTCGGGACCTTACAATTACCTGGTCACACCGAATAGTCGAATTAAGAACGAAAAGGATTGATTGGGTAACAATGAACAACATTGAGTCTGACGATAATGATGGAAGACTGACTTGGCATTTTAAATAGACTTTTTCAGATCCTAAAAACGTTTCAATTACCATTATCAAAACGAAAAAGACTGTTGGGGCTGCAGAAAACGTTCGTCCTTATAAAAAGTCATTGATGGACAAAAAAAAATGAACTACTCTCAATCATTAAGAAGATATTTATTGTAAAACAATGTCTTTTTTGACGATTTGTGACTTAGTAACTAGGTAAAAATTGCCTTGTAATAAACATTATAGAAGTTTATGACCAAAACCGATTAAAATGACCTCAGATATCTTCATATCTACTCAAATTCCAGTAATTCTTATGACAAACAGTAAGATCGTTAACACCCGAATGGGATTATGGTTAATAGCTAACTTAAAAACTGATCAAACTAATTTTGCGCATGACCTGGTAACAACCAATATTTTCAAGAATGCTACAGTGGCTTACCATTTTACGTCATGAATTGTGAAACATCGTCTTAGAGAGGACCCAGCATGGTTATGGTAGTAAGCGATACACAGACAAAAATTTGCCACAGACACCAACACTTTAGCATTTTACATCGACCTGTTACACATCACACGGAGATAAACTCGAAAAAATAAAAAAGAATTTGGATGGTAGGACTACAGTGCGGTATGATCCTTGACAAGCCTCGTCGTACTGTCGTCTCTCAGAGAGTCATGACTGTCGAACGAGTCTCGACTTGAAGTATCAGAGCTTCCTTTGTTTGGTAAAAATAAATCATGCTCCGAGATGTCATTGGAGCCGTAGAAGGAATCGTAAATTGGATTTGAAAAGTCTACTTTGCTTTCATCATCTTCGAAGATCAATTGACGGTTTACCTCTGCGTAGTCTCCCCTTGGAGGACCTTCCAAAAACAATGAGTTGTAGACCGGATTGGCAAAGTTGACCTGAAGAAGAGCAATTGTTTAAGAATGTGCTGGTGAATTAAATTGTTTAAGAATGTGGTGAAAAATCTTTGCATCGAAGTTCTTATAAAAACTATAGGTAATTCTCCTCCAGAGGGGAAAAAATCTCTTTTTAGCGAAACGACGGACTCAACTATTTAAGTAGAAACATTCCTCTGAAGAGAGAAAATCTCACTTTCTTATAGAACGATGAAGGGACAGTTGAAGTTCCTGTTCTATAAATGTAAGGCAGACAACGTCTCTGAAGAAAAATAACCTCACAGAGGTGGAGTAACACGGAACGATGAAGTAAAGCTGTCAAAGTAACCGAAAGAGACTGTGATGCTTCCAGCAAACGACCTTTAATGTTGTGAATCACGGTCTATTCAAGAAGAACCAAACATACAGAAGGGAAACAGCTGTTTTTGAGGATTATTAAAAATGCGCCCATGAAAAGTAAGTCTTAAACGATAATGTCTTGAAAACACTTTGATTAATCGCGGATTAATATCTGCAGTTTCTAGTCGACTGTATGTGGGCCCAAATTGGCACGAAAGAGTGGGGAACTGTCGGCTTTAAAACATGTTTTATAACAGTCTAGTTGTGGCCTTTTTTGTGGTGTGTACTACGACGTATTGTTGGCGTGTTCAGATTATGGCAATATTTAAAACAATTTCCCGAAAATTCGTTTTTATTTTTAAAATACACCTGCTGCCTTGAGAGTATTGATTTTCTTCTATTGGTTTTCATGCAACTAGCTCGTGTTAATCGTTGTTTAATTTCACTTACTTCTGAGTCGTTGATTACAAACTGGCAACTTCTTCCCCCGTCGACATCATCATCGTCGTCATCATCAAACATTCCTGTGTATGTGAAGGATGCCTTGCGGGAGCCATAGAACGGGGCGAATTTTTTGGAAGGCCTATATTCAGGAAATAACATCTTTAACCTACATTCTTTAGAATTCAGTTACTTAAGAAAAATGAATGTGACTGCTAACAGGTACAAAAGCGAAATTCACATGAAATTACATATAATTTCCAAGATCGAAGCATTAATTTGTATTATTTTCTGTCTACTTACGCTCCTCGCCATCTGCAATACAGAATCGAAACAATGGCTAGAATTATAAGTAATCCAAACACAACTGGAACGATGATCTCCACAAGTTTTACTACATAAAATATATAGATAAAATATAAGCTTAGTCCACGAATGTTTAGTCATACAACCTTTGATAATGCACGTAAGTAGATATTACATCTCTCGAAAAGAGCTGTGATTCTAGTCCAGTTAATTGAACTGCTAAGGCCTTAGCTTGCCATCCAGGCCTACATCAAAGCGTGGTTCCACCCGATGACACCGGTCAGAAACCTTACCGGTTTTCTCGCTAGGCTTGAAATGCCGAATCTTTTACAATATCTCGCACACTTTACTGCTAATGTAACCTTCCCACTATAAATTGCAACACCACAGGACTGTCGACGTGGCAGTAAACGCAGACATGGCAGACATACAGGCCTTTTGGGACATCCGTATCAAGTATAAAACGAGGTCGAAATGACCTCGTATAGCCCTGAAACTGGTGGTGCAATCACCTTTACGGCACATGATGGCATTATAATACATCTATTATGGTTAAACTCCTTACACTTCATTTACTTACTTGTATTAGAGCCACTTCTCACTGAAACATGGCTACAGTTAGGCCGAAGTGTGTTATCTGGGCACCTGACACAACAAATAAAAAAGAAATAAGAAACGCAAGTATGATTCACGTCCAAGCGGACAACCATGCTATAAATACAAGGAAGATGTATTCTTACCTGCAGTACTGTTTGTCGTTTGCCAGAACACACTTGCCATTGTTGTCGCAGTGGTAGTCTTTGCATGTGTGTTCACACTTCTCCCCAGTAGCGTTCAAAGGACACCTCAGAAAACAATGGATATTGCTCGTTAATGTAACTGATCAGGACTTCACTTTCACAATGTTTATTGAGTATTATTCGGACACTTGCCGGAAAGAATGTATGGCTTGAAAGCTTAGGCAATGATTTTGAAGGTACGGTTACCAATCATTTTTCTCAATACGAATCTTACAACTTACTGACAACTTAGTTTTCCATTATGATTTTGACATTCTCCGTGAACACAATATCCCAAACAACTTCTATCAATAGCTGTAGACAAATGAGAACAAAGAAAACCAAAAACGTTGAAGTTGAAAGAAAAAAAAAGAACCCTCATGTTTATAACAAATATTTCATTTAATTTGATTTAAACTTCATTTAAAGAGGATCGCACCTAATAGCAAAATACTAGCAAACCAGTAGTCTTTTTTAAATACTTTTACAAAAGTTCTCGTCAACCCAGTGTTCATCATAATTTATATATATCTTTACACATACATACATACATACAAATAAAAAACCTCAAGACTTAAAGACAGAAAGACAGAGAGGGTTTCAAGTCAATCTGCAGATGGACTAAACAACAGAACTAAACTTACTTGTCTTACAAGATTCCTTGTTCTCTTCTCCATTAGGACAAAGGCAGATCGGACCAGTCGCACTGGGGATACAAAGATGACTACATTTGCTGTCCTTACAAATGTTAGCTAAAAGTAAAGACATTGTATTGGTTAGCTGTATCGAATTAGGACAAAATAAACTTACCACACAAAGGAGTCGGTTGTTTAACCAACGTAATTATATTTTTCGCAAGGCAAATCTCATAAATGAACAGACAAATAGATGAGGAAATAAACAAACCAAACAACAAAAGAATGAACTAATGGATAAACGGATGACTCAGTGGACTGAGCGAAAGACCGACAAAAGGACGGACAAATCAATGGCCGTAAGAACGGGACGCTGAAACGACGGACCGATTGAGCGACCGACTTATTGGCCGACAGACAGATTGTGAGTGAATGAGTGTGTGTACGTGAGTGCGTGTGTAAGTAAGTGGGTGTGTGCATGAGTTAATGAATGAATGGAAAAATCATCAAACTTACTAAAAAGATTTCCCATCAAGGAATGAACGCACAGCGGATGGACAGACATAAAACGACAAACAAATGATGAACGGGTGGTTAAAATCGAACTTACGGTATGGATAATCCTGTCGAGCTTCGTGGAAGATCTTTATACCAACTTGACGAGCTAAGGTTTTTGCTAGCTTCATTGGACGTCCGTGACCAAATTTGTTCCACCGAAAAGCCAGCCCTTTACGTGTCACAATGTACAAATAATCTTCAAACACATCAATGGAATAAGGCTCCGAAAATTCGCCGTGAAGTTGCGACGACGTAAGAACGACTCGGCGATCAGTTCCGTTGGTAAATATTGTTTCAATCTCGTGTTCTTTCATGTCACACCAAAAGAGACGGTCCATAACCAGGTCAATGGCCAGCCCAGTTGGCCAATACAACTTTGATCCAACAAGAACCTTACGCTCACCACCAGTTAGATTAGCTACCAGAATTCTTGGATTCAAGCCAACATCACACCAAAATATTTTACTAAATAAACAAACAAATTGATGGAAAATATGAACAATGATGGGAAATAATGAAAGTTCTTCCATCTCACAATTTTTTTTTAAGGATTTTAAGAACTTATTCGTTTGAATTAATCCCGAGTTGCAATCGACACCACATGATCTCGCATAGATATCACCTTCAGGTTGGATCTGAGGTTTATTGCCATAGACGGTTAACAATTATTGGATGGCCTGAATACTGAGCACCCTTTGGTTAGAGTATCTCACCGGTTATCGGAAGTTTGCGGGTTCGGTTCTCATCTGGGGCCCAGAAATCGTTTTTGAGCCCTTTGAGCCCTCGCTGTCACGAGTCTTTCTAATAGTCTGTCTTAAGACTACAACAACGTGGACGATCAACAACCAACCTTTATTGACATTCTCGACTTCAAACCACTCACAAAATACAACTTGTATATTATATGTAAAAAGCTCTGATTGGCAGACATGCGGACCGAGAACAGCCATTTGTAGAAATTACTTAACATTTACATGTATGAAAACCATTATCTGTAGATATGACGTAGCTTATACACTGACAAAAATCGATATCAGATATCACTCAACGATTTCGTTCCAATCGGAATTAGCTGTAAATTTGCAGCCATTCAAAACTGAGACATAATAAAAATACAATAGTACTTACTAATTCTAGGGCCCACAGTGAATGGTGTATAGTGTTGTGGTGTCCCCGCATTTTTTGTATTATTATAAGGCGAAGCAAAATAAATAAATAAACAAATAAATAAATAAACAAATAAATAAATAAATATCAGTATCTCAAACAGTCTCTAACCCTAATCCTAAAGAAATAAAGGCCAACCACAGGATGGAGAACAGGCCGTTGGTTAACATAAACCACAAATACATGTATGAAGGGTCCACCGCAAAGTAAATCACAACAAAAACACCCCTGACAATACTCAGGTACTCCCAATTTTCCCTCCAATAAATCGCCCTTACATTTTCTTATAGAAATAACAGTTGATTTTGATCTCTAATCCCAGTTCTGATAGTCTAACGTTTTAATAGTCTGAAAGGCCAGTTCTGATAGTCTAACGTTTTACTAGTCTGAAAGGTCAGTTCTGATAGTCTAACGTTTTAATAGTCTGAAAGGCCAGTTCTGATAGTCTAACGTTTTAATAGTCTGAAAGGCCAGTTCTGATA
>JBAHVQ010000374.1:1233024-1243884 GCA_036872915.1 Nanipora kamurai | reverse complement strand
TTACATTGCCTCCATGCAAATTAGACCTTTGAATCGACTTAAGACCCCAATCGGTCCAGAACAAGAAGCTAAATAAAAATAAAGAATCAGCTTCGGGTTATATTCACATTAGATCTATCTCATTATTATTCACTCACGGTGCACTAATGTTCTCAATTGTCTCATGGTTTAGGGCGAACGACAACTTACCCCTTACTCGGGTATACAGCAATGCCACGAGGCTGGTCCAAATATTTCGATTTTGATAAAACAATTCTGTGATAACGTCCATCCGTGCGAGCTACACCTATAACATCAGCCCCGCTGTCCGTCCAATAAATATTTTTGGCAACCCAGTCAACCGCTATACCATCAGGAGAGCGCAGTCCTGAACCTGAATAAAATATTTCAAGTCTTACTCTTCTGTTTTCGCTTCTCTACCCTCCTCATTCTACCTACTTTACTTTTATTTGAACAAGATTTATGCCCACCATTTCATATACACTTAGGCTTTCCCGTTACTTCCACCCAATGTTTATTTCCTTCCGTAACCTTACTCTCCTTTTCCATTCATCCTTTCCATACCTTACCCTTCTTTATATGTTCCTTTTCCTTTGCTTCGCATTTCCATTCACTACTAATAAACTCTAGCTTACCAGTCGTTCTCTACTGCTTACACGATAAAATCCTGATATCGTACTTTTTCTTCCATATCATACACAAAAATATTTCCTGCTCTAGATATTACAAGCAAAATAATAAAATAGGGATTGAACCGAAAATTCCACACCAAATAAAAAACAGTCTGTGTTCTCAATTATCCCCAATTTTCCCCTTCATACGTCCATACCTCCCTTTTTATCTGTACCTAGAAATTAAACGTAAAGAAAATAAACTGCCATATTTAGTTTACGTTTAATTTCTAGGTACAGTTATACAGAATTACAGTTAACCAGGTCTGTAAACAGGGCACCATGCAATAAGGTTTAGTTTTTTCATGAGTTACAATGATAACGGGAAGTTATTCTCTGCAAATTCTTTTCTGTGCTCTTCTTTCCTTTTATCTCCCATCCTATTTCCTGGACGTCCCTTTTCATTTCCATTCCCTTTCCCCACTGTAAGTAGTTTTCCCTATGCCAATGGTTACTCTAAGTCCACGAATGTCAAGGTGTAAGGTGTAATCAACTGGTGTTAAGCTTAAGGATTGGTAAAGTGACAACGAACCTCATCAAAAAGTTAGACCAACTTAACTGCCTCTGTACAGCTTTTGACTAATTTTTTGTTGAGACAGGGTGCAAAATCACGTAAAGGGTGACAGGAAAATCGCAAGTACAGTGATTAAATTAAGGTTTCTTTGCTAACCTGGTTTGATTATTTTTTCATATCCAGTGCCGTTAACAAAAATCCGTGAAATAGAATCATCAGAGACATCACTCCAGTATACGCGATCCTCGGAGAAATCGAAGTCAACACCAATAGCGTCACTAAGACCAGTAACGGGGATCATTCTTTCCGTGCCAACCTTGTCAAGTGAGATTGCTTTAATTTCAGAACGACGACTATACACCAAAAAGGTGTGTACACCTGAAAACGAAACGCCACAATTATTTACACGAAGTGATCTTGATACCCCTTGACAAAACTGTTAGAGGTTACGCAACATTTACGAAAAGAAAACATTAATTGTATTTATAAAACTTTACTTATTCAGATCTTTCATAATCATTTTTGGACAAAAAACCATGAAATAAACGCCATCTATCAAGAACAATCAAGATCAATAGCGAAAAAAATCTTCAAGGGCTTAGGCGGGAACAGAATCCATGACCTCGGAAATTCTGCTTCTGTTTTATAGACAGTTTATGGCCATGCTCCTGCCAGCGACCTACATGGATCGGTTGTGAACCTTTTAACTGAACTCCGACCGCCGTGCGGTCGTGGAAGCGAAAAACTTTGAAGTTGTACTTTTCGCAACTGGTCGCACTTGCGTCTTACAGGGATCTTTCGCGCGATAGCAATTATTTGAAATTTACTTAGATAATTTTTTTCAAGCACATACAACATACCTTTACAATTTCCTGACTCCAATTCCAGACTAATTGGACAAAGACAAGCGTGTCCTTTCGGTCTAAGGACACAAAGGTGAGAACAGTTGCTGTTTGCACAATGATTCACTCCTATCCATTTAACGCGAAAACGAGGAACATAAAGAAAAATGAGGAAAAAAGGAATAAAGAATGGGAATGCACAAAATTTGCGTTTATCGTTCTGATGGGGAAAAAGGAAAGGTAAAGAAGATAACGAAACATGGCTAAAAAGAAAGGAGTAAAGGAATATGGGATGAAGGACGAATAAATGGAAGGAAAGGAAAGGGAGAAATGAAGGACGGTAAGAAGCAAGGAAGGAAGGAAAGAAAAGAAGGAAAAGAAGGAAAGGAAAAGAAGGAAAGGAAAAGAAGGGGAGGAAGGAAAAAAGGGGGAAGGAAGAAAAGAACAGTAGGAAGGAAAAGTAGGGAGGAAGGGAAAGAACGGTAGCAAGGGAGAAAAGGGAGGAAGGAGAAGAACGGCATGAAGGAAAAAGGAACGAAAGGAAAAAACGGTAGGAAGTGAATGAAGGTTCGGAAGGGAAGGAAGGGTGGAATGGGAAGAAAGGAAGGCATGGAAAGAAAGAAAGGAAAGGTGGAATGGGAAGAAAGGAAGGCATGGAAAGGAAGGAAGGGTGGAATGGGAAGAAAGGAAGGCATGGAAAGGAAGGAAGGAAGGGTGGAATGGGAAGAAAGGAAGGCATGGAAAGAAAGGCAGGATATCAAGTTGCATACCTGGTGGCTGTCTGACGGGGTGCACGACATGAAGGTCCATTGGGCGGCTTGTGGCAACATGAAGTTGAGTGATATTGCCACCTGGATACTTGCGGGTAAACTTAAGAGCCTTTCCCACCCAGTCCGTCCAGAAGATATTATCTTCGAACAAACTTACAGAAAATGGATGTCGGAGTTTAGAACTACCAGAGAGAACATTGTAACGGTTGTGACCTTCATAATCACAAAATTCCAAGTGGTGAAGTTTGGCATCCACCCAATATATCCGTCTAGAAACAAATTTGAAAATTCATGTGAAATTAAAGAAGACGGTTGAAGATCATGAAATTAGTTCGAAATGCTCGATCTAACTTCCATTATTTAAAACACAGTACCTCGTCAATATTAAAATAACGGTGAGTATGCTGGTTAGGAAGAAGAAAAGTCAATATTTCTAATGCTTTTCAACATTATAGAGCCATATCACACCCAAAAGAATAACAATACTCAGATAGACACGATGCAATGCCTCACATACCGGACCATATTTCAAATACAGCACGAACGCACAATGCCTTTTAACACCACACAATAAAACAGTACGCCATAACGTAATATGTCATACTATACCACGCTACAACAGACGTTATCACATTCTAGTAGAACCCACCATAACATACCATAACATACCGTGTAGTATTATACTACATAATATGCAACTCTATATATTACGTTATTCAGTAAAACACGTCACACCACACCTTACAATGCCATATTACACCAAAGAAAATCATACCTGGCAACACAATACCATACTATAAATTTAATCCCAGATTACAATATCATACCATCAGACGATACAGTAGGTACTACACCATGCCAAATGTAATACTTCAAAGGGATACTTACTTGTTGACGTAATCCAATGTCATACCATTTGGCCATCCGAGTTTTGTATCTACAATTGCTGATCTTTCACTTCCATCCATATACGCTCTTTCTATTCGAGGTTTACTTCCCCAGTCGGTCCAAAACAAGTACCTATAAGTTCACAGAGCAAAAACTACCATTAAAAAATTAACCATGCTAAAGATAAAGGTTTATCTTAAAAATGAACCTGCATACCCTTCTCTGGGGTCCACTTGGATGGCCCTTGGAGAATCAGTCCCATTGGAAATTAGAATACTGCGGTAACTGCCGTCCAGTTTGGCAACTTCAATCTTGTCGGCTCTCATGTCTAACCAGTAAAGGTTACGACCAATCCAATCGACAGCTATACCTGGAATGTTAAGGTAGAAGTTTAGATTAACGATGGTAAACTTAATATCAGAATACAAGGACAAAAATTTGGAATTCCGCTGATGAATCTATCAAGACTCTCAATTAATATTCTTGTCAAAGTAAACTTAAGGGTAATTTTATCAGTATCTATGACTCTAGCTAAATGACTGTATGCATTGTACAATTCTTGCAGTTTTATAATTGAATGTCTAACAAAACGGTGCTATTAGTATGTCCATAACTGTTCCAAGCTCGACATACCTGATGGACATTAAATGCGCCAATCAAGGTATTTCAACCAACCAACCAATTTTCAATGAATATTTAATGGTCACTTGTCTAGTTTGGCCCGTTATGGTTATATAAATGTGAACAACAACTGTTTTGAAAACATTTAATTCTCCGTGAATAGAACTCTTCGACTTTACTTCACGCACCTTCGGCTGACACTAGTCCTCCTGAAACCACGGTTTCGATGTTACTTCCGTTAAACATAGCTCGCTGTATCTTGTCTGTCATCACATCAGTCCAGTACATTCGTTGTTCTTTCCAGTCAAAGTCAACTCCAATTGCGTTTCGTAGACCTCGTATGATCTCTGCGTATCTCGCCGGTCCTCTTTTACCCTGAAGAGTCACTTTTCGAATTGAAATACGGTTTGACATCAGTATGAATGGAATGCCATCGTTATCTACACAAAAGAAAAATAAATATGAGAACTACGGCAGCATCAATCAAACACACTGCTTGACAGAGATTTTAATTTAAAAAAAACGAAATAACTTGTTTTGGACAAATAGACAATTCCACCCGAACAAAAACTTTACCTTACACAAACAGGGGTATTCTATAGATTTCTATATTTATTTATTTCTTATCTAATTGGGAAAATACATATGTAAATATAAACACATACATAAATACATAAAAATTATTAACGTTCGAATGAACATAAATAAATAAATAAATAAATAAATAGAGCATAAACAAATAAATGAAATAATGAATGAACCAATAAACAGAAGAATGAACGAACGTACGAACGAAGATAAAAAGAAAGAAAGAAAAAGAAAGAAAGAATGAAAACGGAATAAAACATTTAGAAATATATTAAATAATAACATACTTTCAACAAGTCGTTCAGTATATAACAGAACTACATGGTCACGTGCTAGCCTCGTTCCTAAACATTTTCCTTCCGCCTTCAAATTTGGCGGCGGAATCAGAGCAGCCTGGGGTGGATGGGGAGAGGCTGGAAGCGAGAAGGCCTAGCAAAATTCGCAAAAGTGTCTTGTTCTGGACGTTTCATGTCCTTCGCGTATTTTAAACATCTTTTATGCTGTCACAACCATCTGCCCGCGTACAAGCAGCCCGCGTGAACTAGGCTAGGCAAGTGCATATACTCAAGCATCTGAACGCAACCTCACATTCCAGCCAGAGACACAGGCTAATATAAAACGCAAACAAACATAAACATTACCAATCAGACGATCATGTGACCTCTTAGGAGGGGGAGTCAGAGTGGTTGTTTCAGAAAATATTCAGCAATACCTCCTTCACCAGAAAAGACTTAACAGACTCCCACAAACGCACTAGAATAAATACAACCTTTTGCTCACCTTCATTAGCTCGACACGAGTGTCGATCAGGCCGCCTAGTATAACCGTCAACGCACAAACAGAAATATGATTTTTCAGTATTTACACATCTTTGGCTGCAAGTCCACGGTACAGCACACTCGTCGACATCAAGACAAGTGCTGTTATCAGCGGTAAGCTTCATTCCAGTTGGACAACTACATATCGCTCCTAAATAAATATAAAATCTTTAGCTGTTAGCTAGGAAGTTCACATTAATCGTTGGAACAAAGTTTTTCGAAACGCGATATTATTAGGCTTGGTGATACTTTGGTCGTTTAAGTCGGGATATTATGGTAGGTTTGTTGAGCGATGGTACAAACGAGAGGAAATTACAAAACTTCAAAAAATGCACATGCGATGTTCGCAAGTTGAACAGGAGATAAGCCACTGATTGCTTTTTACTTAAACCTGAACATGAACTCAGTTCATGTGGGAGCTTGGTAAATCTCAGACGAATAGTAGACCTTCGTCAAGCTCGTTCTCTCAGAAAAACGATTTCTGAGCCCTAGACGGGAACCAAACCAACATTCTGATGACCGGTGAGACGCTCTAACCATTAGGCTGCCACGACATCGTCCACTAGTCGTCTGATTGTTTTCTAATTGAGTACAAACTTGTTTCAAATTTTCCTCGTAAAAAAGGCTCGTGCAGGGTGTAACCGCATTTTGTTAAGGGAGCATCTTCGCGTGAACATTAAGGAAGTATCTTCGCCTGAATATTAAACACAATTTCTTGTGCCTGTGGGAACTTACTGTTAGTGTAGATGATGTGCAATCATTCCTCTTGAAACCCTTAACAGATGGTGTGACGCCATAACTATCGGTATTTCTCATTACAGATGAAATGTCATGGTCACTGTAGTACCTTGAGAGAAGGCAATGTTAATTTAATCATGTACCGATGGCTATTACCTTGCAAGGAATTCGTACAGATATGGCTACAGCCACCATTACTTCGTCGACAATCCTGATACTGACATTCAGGCGCCTCATCTTCGTGTCCAGGGCAGTCTGGTTTTGAATCACAAAGCTTGCTTCGGGTCAAGCATATGCTAGAGTTTGGGCACGGGAAATGATCTTGTGGGCAAGTTACAGGTCCTAGAAAAAATTGTGCGCATGTCAGTGTAAAACATTCCGTATTTCTCTTAAATGAAATAAATTAAGGGGAACTAGAGTACCCGATGCTTGATCGAGTCAAACTGATCACCGGTCTTCTCAGTTGTGACCAAGGTGATTTTAATTGAAAAACTACACGGACCCGGAATTTAGCCGCAGGTCACAGAGGAGATAGACATTTGGGCTACCACTTGTGCCAATTTAATCATTAGTCGCAGAGGAGATAGACACTTGGGCAACCACTGTGTCACATATTCGACCCTAAGATCGTAGTTTTTATGCCACAAAAAATACTCAAACCTAGTAAATTAGGCTCATTTCGAACTTCAACTTCGCATTTATGTTCGCTCGACCGTTCCCCCAGAAACCACATAGTAATGTTTTCAAAAGTCTTTATTTTGATAGAGTTTTTAAACAGTCACGTATTCACAAAGATCAACAAGGATTGGTACTTATTTGCGAAGAACGTTTATCATGCCAGTGGGAGGACGGGAGATGCTGTTTCTAAGGTTAATTACTAATATACCTCATCATGATGCCTTACCACATTCTTCAAGTTCTTCATCACTGTTATCACCACAGTCATCTTCGCCATCGCAAGTCCAGGCCCTCTCAATACAATTACCATTTCCACATTTAAATTTCTTTTCACCTGAACATGGACATGATTCCTCATCTGATTGGTCTCCACAATTATCTGCACCGTCACATACAAGTGTCTTGTTGATGCAATTTAAGTTTGTACAACGGAACTCATCGTTTTTGCACCCTGTAATGACGAAAAACAACCTGCCATCTTTTGTCGCATTTTTTCGTAAACATATCAATGGCCTAGGTTAAGAAAAGTTGCACTTTTTTCTGCCCAATACACAGAACGTTACAATTCATTATAGATATGATATTGGATTTCCATTTTGCTGCTAGTCCCAGGACTTTTGTTTGCGGTCAGATCATCTGGATGTTTGATCGTGAAGGTATCACCCTCCCAACTATTCTCTCGGATTTCTCAATTGACAATCTACTCCATGGTGTCTAAGCAAATGTCATACCTAGGACTCTAGTGTCAAGGTAGGTTGGTTAGGTGTACCTTTTCAGCCAATTGATGATTTATGGCCGGTTTATTGTTCCAACGTTATCGCATTAGTCCATCGTTTTTCTCACTTATTATTTCCTGTGAAATTATTAACCATAATTCACCATTTTGCTGATGATATGATCGTAAGACTTATTGAAACTATTGTAATACACTCAATGCTCATATTGGATGATAACGGTCTGTTTTATGAAACTAGTTTTTTTTTCAGGCTGACAGAATAGATCAACTTTCCATACTGAATGTCGTAATCACATTCTTGTCTTTTTATCTTCAACATATGTTTTGATATATATATGCTAGAAAAAGACTGGTTGTCGCTCACCTTCAGTACAAGTGTTCAGAATTTCATCCGACCGGTCCCCACAATCATCCTCACCGTTGCAAGTCAAGTTCTTTGGAATACATAGGTGGTTCTGACATTGAAAAACGTCTTCGGGACACCTCCTGGTAGTTATAGCTTTAAAGATAAGCACTTTAATTATTGGAAAAGCAGTTTTTCTTTGCTAAATTTTCCCGCGTATTTTTGGTGGTCGTGGTGTTCTAGCAAGCGTCCTTGTCGAACGAGTACTTACTAGAAGACAATTGTCTTCTCATAAAGCTGTTTGTATCATAGTCCAAACTTTAAAGTTATCGTATGTGAAGTTATTTTTTCTAAAAAGACAACAGCATCCACACTAGGGCCTGAATATTTTTCGAAAGGGCCCAACATGGAGTTAGAATTCCGGTTCTTTCCTTAATCTGTGATAGTAAGCTAATGAAAGTTCAATAGAAAAAGTTAACAGTTAAGATTCTGCATAGTAAAAGAGAAAAAAAGACCCTGACAAGACCCTGACATTTCAAGCGGAAGTCCTTCATTCGAGCAAAATATCATTGTGAGAGTGGATTTCGCTGGAAACGTCAGTGTCTCATTTTCCCGTTGAAATGAGATGTCTGAAGCGACGAAGCAAATCCACTATGGGGGTCTATGGGTATGCTTCTTAGGAAATTTTAAGTCATTGTTAGATTGCAATTTTAAACATTGTCGCAATCCCATTTTGTTCAAGTTTAAACTTTATTTATACTGGGTGGCCCATTTCACTTATTCATCTCATGGGCTAGTATTAAGAGAGGCCCTGGCGCCACCTGCAGCCTAGCTCTTACGATTGCCTGAATATGTTTTTCAAAAAATTTTCTAAATCACGTCTTCCTCATGAATGTCAGTACTCACTGCAGTTAACTTCATCTGACTTATCGGAACAGTCGCTGTCTCCATCACACCTCCAGAACAAATCGAGACAACTTCCGTCAGAACAGCGAAACTGGTTACTCGTACAGTTTAACTGGGGACAGCCTTCTTCATCAGAATTATCTCCACAGTCTTTCTCACCATTACAACGCCAAAACCTTGGGATACAAGAACCGCTTGCGACACACGTAAAACCAGGACATGTACTGTTGCTTGATTTCTCTGCAACGGAAAATCTCAACAGATTAACAACATGGCGACAGGTTAACGGCTTTCGACATTTTTACGGTAAAATTAAGTTTCGAGACCAACGACTCGGTGTTAATTTTTTGCCCTTTCTTCGTGAATTACTAATGAGGTCAAGATATGGCGTTTCTACAATCACTCACTTAAAGCACTGGTGTAGAAAAGGGGGGTTCTGGAAGATTGAGCTCTCTACCTTCAAATTAAAGAGGGGTTGAGCCCCTTTCTTTTCTAAAACAGTAGCTCCATCATTAAGGAAAACTCTTCATAAAATGAGTATCACTATATTTGCAAAATTACAGCCATTTTTTAACACGAATAGCTTCTCCCATTCGTCACTATCGTGGCTTTATCGATTTCTCGCTTTTTTTATAGACCTTCGGTCTCGCATTCCTTCGGAAACCCACCGCTCATTTTGAATTTAGTTCTATACCAATGACTTTAACTATCACAAAATTTACATTTATGTGTGAGTTAAAGCCCAGTTACATTTATGAATTCTGTGACGATGTTGTATTGTTATCTTGCTGCAAGTTTGACCGTATTGACGACGATATAAAATCACTTGTGCAAACTACCAGCGATTTCATTGCAATTTGGGCGACTTTAGTCACTGTTGTTGCATTTCCGTCCGCAGTTTTTGCGAGATTTATCAGCATTTTCATCCACGAAGCTAAAAACTTGTTTCCTTTTTCATGATTTTTTATATTTACTTGAATATATTGACACAGGATAAAACAGGGAAAAACCGAATATGGAGTTAACAGTCAAAATCTATAGTCCGAAGATGATTTAAATTAAATAAAAAATTGACTGCAAGAAATTGTGGTTATTTATTGAAACAGATAATGCGCTCTATCTTTAACTTTTACTCCGTTTTTATTGGAGAAGTCATATCGTCACAGAATGCTTACATCCCCCAAAAGGTATTTTTTTAGACAGGTCATGTGTTACTTTAATTTACATAGATTATTTCAAGTCGCAGTCGGACATTCCGGGAAAAAAATCTCGGTAAAAATTCTTGGTGTAAACAGACCTTCACTATCAACTACTTCAGAAACCTCGCGGAAACTGTTTGCGAGCTTGACCGCAGTTTGATGGTGTCATCGTTGTTATCGTATTTTGAGTAAAACTGTTAATTTTCATGATCCAAAATGCGTGAGAAAGTTAATAACTATATTTCGTATTGCCATACGACAGGACTTGTGTTTAAAAAAAAAATGCTCATGCAAAAAAAAAATTCTCGATAAATTCCGGTTTTCTGTTCTTTGTCACTCTGCATAACTCATCGCTTCAGCTGGGGGAATTGAGCATTCTTCTAGACTGTTTTTGGGATGGCTTGAATCATTTATCGTCTTCTTTAAGGAAATATGTTTTTAGAAGAACGAGTAGTATTTTCGCACTATGTTGGTACATTAACTTTTCCGCGTCCACCTAAATGATCCCAGAAACGCTTGAAAAACAACATTGGCGCAGAATTTTCTCC
>JBAHVQ010000374.1:1196682-1229696 GCA_036872915.1 Nanipora kamurai | reverse complement strand
TATCATGTCAAGAACGTATGCACCGGAACTAGGATTATAAATTCCGGCCGTGTTCGGCACTTTCTAGGACTGAAATAAAGTTTCGACTGGAAATGGATCTGAGTCTTATTCTGCAAGTATGAAAGAGAATGATTAAACAAGCTGTAGGATATTGTAGAATTGCTTGTAATTCGGCTTCTCGAAAAGTACCCCTCATTATTTCAATTACCGTTTTACATTACCATGAACGCATGCATGCGGAATTGGCCTTTACTCCACATCTAGAAAGTAACCAATTTTACAAAACTGCTCTGACGTTTCAAGCAATTTATTCGCTGAAGAATACTTTTTTCAGTAGTGAGTTAATATGAGGGTGTCTTTTTAACTTCTTTTCAGAATTCCGGTTCTTGCCAATACACTATAGTACAATACAGAACCATATAGTACAGTACATTAATCTACATCACATTTTACCAAGTAAAGTGTAATCTAAGGGTTGCCGCCAACGTGGACAACTGTAGGGATCAAAGATTCACTTTTTGGCTCTTATCAGGTGAGTAAAGATGCGCGCATGCGTAAGAGCGTAGTCGTCCATCATAGACAAGAAGGACGTCCTGAAACATGTTTGTGTTCATTGGTTTTTTTAGCAGAATTGGAGATGAACCTACATTGTTCTAGGATCAACAGCCAGTCCTCTTGGGTTACTAAGATTTTCAATGAGAATACGACGGAACTTTCCATCTAAACGAACCACGTCAATTCGTTTATCTGCTGCTTCGGTGAAGTAAATGTTTTCAGCAATCCAATCGACAGCCAGTCCATCTGTTAAATACAACCCCGCGGATAGAATCGGCTACAGAAAAATTGAAAATAAACGCACTCACTTTGGCTGAACAGCTCAAGATTTCTTTAAGTCTTTAACGCCTAGTGTCCGATATATCGGAGACCAAGAACAAAAGAACATTAAAGAAAACAAAGCAAAAATAAAAAGAGAACAAAAAAAAAAGAGTTAAGTGAGAGATTATCTAAGCAATAGGTCTGTTTAATTATTCATTTTTCACACTTGAACAGAACGACTGCGTGAACAATCATTTACCTTTACATCTTGTTTCCCAAAAGATGCTTGGTAGATCTTTTTCGCACCAACATCGGTAAAGAATATAAGTTTCTTTTGAAAGTGATAATCTAAAGCTACAGCACGTTGTAAGTTCTCATAAAGGACGTTCACAACTTCACCATCAAGGGAGGAGTTTATTATTTTATCAATATGACCAACTAATAACGTCGGATGTACTGAATCTACAACAAAAATTTATCGACTACGTTTATAATTCCCCTACATAACGTGTCAACTACAGAAACCACAACCACATCAATCTTCACGCACCAGTCAAACCAACAACTCAACTTCGCACCCATTGCCATTTGTCGGAGGAACAATTTTTCATGCAATTTTCCCTATATTCCCCCCGCCATTTTTAGCCCAACCTCTTAAAATGGCTGTGTGTACGAGGTCGATTAACGACTGTGAACATAAAAAATACCAAATGGATTTCCGTGTTTGGATTCCATGCTCCAAACACGAGGATGTTGGTAGAATTAGGAAAAGCGTAAAAAGCACAAGCCGTTAGACGAGTTCTCTTAATTCAAAAGATTTAAAATTTCAATCATTGTAGTTATTGAACATTTTTTCAAACTAAAATATTCATTTTTGGCAGGAAAGACAGCTTTCACTCTAAAATCGATCAAAACTTAAATTTTTTAAACTAATTTTTTTTAATTTTCACTTTATCAAGAAAAACTGTAATCAAGGACAAACAGATTGAAATTTCAATCGCTAGAATGTTTTCATTTATTTATTTATTTATTTATTTATTTATTTATTTACTTATTTATTTATTTAGTTGAGAAACATTTCAACTGTTTGGATTACAGAATTCGAACACTCAAATCCGTCTGGTACATCTTGTATAAAATAACGACAGTTGAAAAGCTGTTAATTGTATCAACACATTGATGAAGTGAGTACTTCTTCCCGAATTTATCAACTACAAATCAAAAACAAGTTTAAAAACGAAACGAAATGAAAGGCAAGCTACTTCAACGTAATGAAAAAACAAAACAAAAGAAGTGAATTTTTTTAAGTCATTCGAAACTCTAGCTACATACTAAGTTTTTGGATCACAGTATTCAAACACAAAAAGAAAGCATTAAGCATTTCATTTATGAAATAATAAGACTGAACGTGCTGCATAAATTTAGTAAATTATTGGCGGGAAATTGTTCGTCTTTGGATCAGAGTATCGAGCATTAACCTATCATAGTTTGTGCATTATATTACGTTATTTTATAAATACTGTTTGTGAAATTCGATAATCTGTGGTATCCTCCACCAGTTGGTGGACGCAGATGTTTTCCGTAAAACATCTCAGATCCATTAATAACTCGAGAATAAAACACAAAGGAAATCACTACCGAGAAGTGGTTTGGATATCTAAGAAAGAAATTACATAAATTACGCCAATTTTCACCTCCATTTTCCCTTGAAATACCGATTCTTTTGAGATGCAATACCATACACTCGAAAGTCGTGTTTCATCAAATATCCAAACACTTCGAAGTTTGTAAAAATCCTCAGCTGTTGCCTCGGTTTTCAACAAACTTCTCGGTGTTTGGATATCCTGATGAAACACTCCTCATGTATGATATATTACATCAATCATCAACACAACACGAGCCGAAAAGTGTTGAAATTGGTAGAAAGGAAAAGAAACTGGATGGCAAAGTAAAATAAACGGATAAGGTACCTACCATCTGATTTACAATACCGATGGTTCGTAAGAACAAAGCCGTCATAACACAAGCATTTGTATGATCCATTTCTGTTGAAACACAGGTGTTCACAAACACCTTCCTTACACTCATCAATATCTAAATAAAAAAACCCAACAAAAACCCAAACAACAATGTTAACAACCTATGTGGTCTATTATACCTTCTCATTACTTTTCCAAGATAAAGAGCACTAATGAACACCGCTTTCGCTCTAATGAAGGGCAAAGTACATGCTTTTTCTATTGCATGCAAAGAACATGACCAGTTTCAAGTTATTGCATTTTCAACAGTTCAAAAGAGAAGACCCGGACCCAGTGAAAAAGGCGGAAAACCTAATAAAAAGTGGTCGGAAAACGTGAACAAACCTTGACAAGTTTTACCATCATTCTGAAGCTCATAACCAGTCTGACAGAAACATTTAGGACCCAGCGGAGTCTGTCGACATTTATAGGAACATCCGCTTCTTGCACAGTCATTCCGTGCTGTAATTAATGTAAAAAGCAGAATAAGTTGTCCACAACATGGAATAACCTCACTTATCTAAAATCAAACATAGTGAAATCTCGAGCTGCCCTTCTGAATAAAGCAATAAGACTCCTGCACGTAATGCCTTTTGTTTCATCAATGATACTTCACTAACACCATTCGTTATTTCAGTACACGCCAGAACGTACCATACTTATTACTTACTGACGGCAATGTTGAACATGTACGAACATAGGCATACGAGCCGGGAGGGGGATGGTGGCTACAGCCAGGGGTGAAGTAACGTGCCCTCGCTTACCTTCGCCAATACGTGGTTTTCACAACATTTTTATCATTTTGAATGTTTTGTGACATTCTTATGCATAGTGTGACAGCGAAAATGCTCGAAATTGCAATCTAATGACATTTAATTTTTTAAAAATTTCCTGGGAAGCATGCTCGTAGATCCCCATTGTACCTCGCCTTTGTGGACTTCCTTCAGTTGGCGGAAAATAATATATGGTCTAAAAAATTTGGAGCTCATTTAATCTGGAACTAGTACAAACGTACGCATCATATAAAGGTTTTTCCATACACAGGTTCAGGAACCGCCAGCTTTACTCAAATTCAGTTTCAAATTATTGTCAGCCTATCATGCGAATTTCTTGCCACACGTCCTGCATTGTTACCGTTGAATATGATGGGGGGACTTAAGAAAATTACAGGATTTTAAAGATGTCTGAGTCACATGTGTCAAGTAAATTCCGACAAAACTTACTGCATGAAGAACTCAACGTATCTCGCTCATCAGATTGATCTTTACAATCATAATTGCCGTCACAGACATTATTGATATTTATACATTGCTGACTGTCAAGACAACGCCATTCACTTGCAGTACATGAACGCTTTGCTGAAAGAATTAAAAAAAAAGGCAGCAATAAATCAATTTAGTGGTGTTGAGTGACAAAATAGATATAAGGGCCCCAGAGGAGGTGCACCACCAAAATTGTGTAGAAGAATACGGATTATGATACAGTGCATTGACAACACAACTAAGAAAATCCATGTAAGAGAAATCAAGCAGAAATATGCTTCTTTTGCTTGACTTTTGACACTGCACTATTCAATAACCTTACAATTTATGTGAATGAAAGACTTACGCTTGGATTAACTTACAACACAAATGTTTTGATTCATCAGACATATCTTTGCAGTCGAACTCCCCATCACACAAGTATGAAGCAGGAATACATTCTCCACTTTCTTCACATTTGATCCGGTTAACACTGCACACTGTGGAATCTACAAATATTTTGCTATCATTTGCGATGGAAGCAGAAATATGAAGCAGCCAAAATTGTAATAAAAAGTTATATTTATGGCAACTTCAAACTACATAAAGGAGGTCTAAGGCCTGATCTACACAGTGAGATTGTTGCATACAATGTACACCATTAATGTACACCATTCAATCATTAGAGCCTTCAGAAGGTGTTGCAACAACTGCAAACAAAATTAATAGTTAGCAGGAGTTAATTGCAAACGTCACGGTGAACAGTTGTATGTGACATTTGTATTGTGTAGATGAGGCCAAAGACTGTCCCCTGATATTGTTCAGACAAACAACCATACATTGGTAAGAATAACTTATAGTTATATGACCTCCTAACATAAGCTGCTCTAAAAAACCAACTGAGTATGGATTCATATTTTATAACTGATATATCAGTAAAATCTTCTGCTGTACCATGTTTAAACAATTACTCTATACATTTCTTAAATTTGTAATACCAGGTGTTATCCAAGTTTCACTTGGTTTCTTAACAAGGACCAACTGCAGGAGAAACTTTTCATCAGTTGCACTATGGTATCAACTTTTTTGTCAGTTGCAGTGGCCACGCGATGGATTAAAATTTGCCAATATACTTTTCCACATTCAAATTACTATTACTAATTATCATTGTCTTTATTAATACTATTATTGTTATTATAACTATTATTATTATATCTATTATTATTATAACTATTAATTTTAAAATTTGGCCAGAATTCAGACAATGATTGTTGAGATGCTTTGAAAACAACAAAGACATAAATCTTTCAATCAGCAGTTCTGTATTAAAGTTAGTGTGGTATTCTGAATGATAATATTGAAGTTACCAAAGTGGTTACAGAACTTCAAGGACAAACAGCATAACTTACTTGTTGAGCAATTTGCCTCGTCACTTTTATCAATGCAGTCAAAGCTGCCATCACACTTCAAATCCCTTGAAATGCACTTAGTTCCATTGTTGCATGAGAACTCTTGTGGGGAACAGGCTACAGCTAAAAGATCATGGAAAGACAACAAATTTCTAAGATCCAAATGGGGGTGACAGCTGCCATCACTCAGTCCTCAATATTTGCTTTGGCACTCTGCAATATCTCTCTCTTCACCCTGTATTTTAGGAAAACCCAACTGGCAGGTTATTAGGATTAATATAGGGTTTGAAACTGATAATAAAAATAACACACTTAAATTGTTCAGGTTTTTAGTATAGTGAAAATAATCATAAAAAGGTGATATAAGGCAACACAGCAGCTCATAAGCCCTGATTGCAAGAAACTTAGTGAATAGATTTTTGCACTCATGCTATTCACTAGCTGCTCCAAACAATGGTACTTACTGCAGTTCCTTTCATCAATGCCATCTGGACAGTCCTTTTCACCATCACATATCCAACTTTTAAGAATGCAACGAATTTTACCAGTTTTGCATGGTAGTTCACCTTTCTCACAGAAATTGTTGTCTTGAATAAACACATAAGAAAGAATTAATTTCATGAAAAAATCACATCAATTTCACAAAATACACAAGGCAGAATTAATTTGATTAGAAAATTAATATTACCCATCTAACCACCAATAAAAACTGAATGAAATTATTAAACTGCCTTAAAAATATGTTCACATTTTTACCTTTTCCAGTCCCAAAAATTAATTAATATCTTACCAACACATTGCAGTCAAAGTGACCCAGTAGTACTCAAACAATGACATTACATCAGAGTAAGATTATTTCACGATACTGATAGCAGATGATGGCTTGGCCCTTGCAAATTTGGAACAATATTCTTGTTGAGCTGATTTTCCTTTTTTTTTCACAGATTCGTTAATTTACAGGTGCCAAATAAAGACATAAATTCAAATAATCATAGCGAGTAGAAATGCTTGTAAATTTTGAATCCTGGCCAGAATTCTGGACACATGCAATGCAGTCATATTGAACGAATACGAGTTTTGTAAACCTTAAACCAACATCCTGATTACTTGATCAAATAAAACTGCCCAAGAATGGGTTAACTAATGGTTGCCCTTCCTAAATCTAGGAGTAAAGGCAACTAGAAGGAGATATGGTCCTAAATTTGGAAGATGTCAGTAAACATGATTTGACAAAGTGAATTAATTCCTTCCTGGCCGTATAGGTCCTCAGTAACCTATGGATACTTTAGTATGTGACTCTGGCTAACGCCAGAGGATTTTACTCGTCAAGGAGAAAGTTCTCAGATAGGAAAGGGTTAATGATCTATTTGCACAAATCATTACAAGAGCTTTTCAGCCTGCTTCACGTTGCACCTTCAAACCGGCTGCAATATATCCAATAACACCGTATGCGCTTATTAATTATCAACGGAATAATGGGCAAACAAATAAATATAATTTCACGTTCAAGCAAATACTCACAAGAACAATTTTTTTCGTCTCGACCATCTCTGCAGTCCTCTTGCCGATCACATTGCCAAGAAATCGGAATGCATCGATTGCCACAGGAGAAGTGCGTTAAATTTGAACACTGAACAGACGCTGGTAAAAAAGAAAGACCGAAACAATTTGTTATTCAAGCCGAGAAACAGCGAATACCCTCAGCGAAATTATATCATGTGTTGGGACTTTAGTCCATGCACTCTAGTTTCACTTTTGGTTCTAAACAGTTGAAAACTTGAAGTCGCTTACTTATTTTGCAATGGAACAACAAAACAATCTAATTAAACGAAATTATTGGTGATTCTAAAGACTGAAAATGACCAACTCTTCGTAATGATAACTGCTAAATCTTACAACTGATTAACCAGACAGCATTGCTCAATCTGCCACAGCATATTGCAACCAAATACTTACCGCATATCGTTTTGTTTTCGTCACTGCCATCATCACAATCTTCCTCGCCATCACAAACCCAAGCTTTGTACGTACATTCCCCTGGTCGGCCACATGGAAACTCTTCTTTACCACATGATACTGAAACAGTAAATTTGGCACATTTTTGGGTTAGTTAATACAAATAATCATTAACTCAATATTTAGATGTTATTTCAAGAATGTCACATCATTTGTCAGTTCACATTATCACAGAGTTACCTTCAGTTCCCTACACCACAAGTGGGCAAAAGAAATATTACATAACATGAGGCGACCAAATCATCCTCCTACTTTAAGTTTTGCACAAAACATCTTGATGATCAACCGGGTCTGTCCCAGAAACTATTAAACTTAATTTGAAAAGGAAAGTTATAGAACAAATGTACTCCATAATTGCCAATTGGTCACACGTGTAAGTTTATTCATCGCACAACGGGGATTGAGTTGATCCCTTAACTTCGGAGACATTTTCGCATGCAAAATAACTCCTTTTACTCGTGTGATACTGTCTTTAATGGTTATTTAGTGTAAACAGGCTTCATTGGAAACTGTGGCTAGTTAATGGTAGAATAATATTGTAATGTTAATTGTGAAAACTTACCTGGCTCGCTCAGTCCAGCTAGTTCATTGAAACAGAACACAAACATGAGAAGAAAGGAAGCGACTCCACGGACAATTCTGCTCATTATGGCTTGTAACGTTTCAGTGTGAAAACATGTTTCCCCACCGGTTTCGGAAATGAGTAAAACCCGCGGTTTTTAACTTAGCCCTGCCACTCACGTGTGATATCAGAAAAACTCTTTCAACAAAAGACCTTACGCAGCCTCGATTGGATAGAAAGCGGTCACTAATATCTATTGTATATTATTCACGCTTTTTTTTACTTTATTTGGCGTGTATTTTCTTAACTTCAGGCTGTATTATTACTTTACCACTTAATATCCTTTTTAAGCGTCAGGTACGAACTCACACTGGATTTTGCTAAAGTTAAGTAAAAGAGTGAAGATGCCGATATCCATTCGCCAGTTAGCTACCACAACTAATGTTAATACGGATGACATGACAACTGGACATTTTTCCAAAGGACTTCGAGATTTGCATACCATTTATGTAAATAAATTGGTATCGTTCCAACTTTCGGCCAACCATTACTTCATAAGATACGCTTCATTGCAATGTATATCGTTGCAATGATACAATGT
Source organism: Nanipora kamurai (assembly GCA_036872915.1). Lineage (NCBI taxonomy): Eukaryota > Metazoa > Cnidaria > Anthozoa > Scleralcyonacea > Helioporidae > Nanipora > Nanipora kamurai. Next base: position 1,221,033 of record JBAHVQ010000374.1, on the reverse strand, counting down.
TGATACTTTTAATCGTCAATGTTCTTTCCTGTTTAAACTTTTGCAAAGAGTTATATTTTTATTGAACATTGTTCTTCAACATTAGTCAATTGATAGCGACACTATGGAGCCAAGACCGACTGCCGGCTCATTACTTTTATCAGAGATGAAAAGAACGACAAAAACAAAATATTTTCTTTTGTACAATCTGATTACAAGAATTAAAGAGATAACACGACTTTAAAAAGTATAATAGCTACCCAACCTACCATTGATTTTGGACGTGGAAACAGTTGTAATTTATAATCTATAATTAACATATGCTAACTTCAAGCAACCTTGGTAAGAAATATTAAAGTGGACAATTATTAAGCTCCTTGGATTTTTTTGAAGTCTTTGTTGACTTGCCAACAACTGTAAATTAGAAACCTGATTTCACGAAACGGAGTAAGTTGAAGAAATAATAATAATATTGGCAATAATGTACCCAATAACAGTATTCCAATACACAATATATGACTACAGCAGGGAAATACCAAGAATAACACCTGGCTATAAATCGACGTCATCATTTCAAAATTTCCTGGGGTTAGAAAAAAAATTTAAAATGCTTCCCGCACGTCTTGAAGGACTCACACTTCAGACATAAATCATTTCCAAATACAGTATTTATTGAACCTTCTTCTTCTAAAAGTTTAGTACTACATCACTACGAACTTAAGTTTTAAATTGGAATAATACAAATTGTTCGCCAGCTGTTGCTAGTGAGACAGAAAGGTCATTTCATCTGTTCGGCAAATTATACAAACCAGATTAACTTAGTTTGGGATAACGAGAAATTCTAGGGCGAGCACAGTTCGCCCGTAGACCCAGGAATGCTTCTATAACCCGGTGAGAACACATTGCAAAAATGTTTTCTATTTTCTTCACCAAATAGCCCGTATAAATAGCAGAAATAGCACTCATTTTTGTCATTGAAGGGTAAATTCTCCTTACTGTTCAGAATGGCGTGTGTGATGGCGTGAGCTTGTGCATATTTCCATTTATGAAATCAAAACACGTCAGCCAATGACCGCGTGTTGTTTAATAATAACATGAATATTAACATATATTTTAATCAAACAATATTTTAACGATATCGTATCTGGCCAAGGTACATTGCATAAGATTACTTGAAGTATCTCACCATTTCCAAGATGTCGCAAAGGGGAGACTTCGCAGATATTTCTCTTAGCAAACCTTCAATTTTTGAGATCGTGGCCCATGAGTCTGTGGCTGCAGTTTTTCGGCCAGCTTTCCATTATTTAGTCAAAATAATTGTTCGGAAATATCCTGAAAAACTGGGCATTCTGTTGAAATATGCTGATGAAATATATATGTTTTGTGACCTCGTCCTGCAAAGACACTACTTGAGCTATTACAATGCGTCGTTGTCGGAAAATTTCTATTATTTGAAAAGACTAGATGTGTCAGTTGCCGGTGGTAGGACGTTGAATACGACACTGCTGAACTTATCTTTATTTGCTCTTGTTTTTTTGCCTTATGTCAAAGGAAAGGTAGACAAGATTTTTGAAAATGTTCGGGACAAAGCAGTTCGACAAGTAAACGATAATTCACAACAAGGAAAGTTTCTCAAGGCATTTTTAAAAATTTATCCTTACGTTCACTTCGCCTTGGAAAGTCCTTTTGCATTTTATAAATTTGCATACATACTGAATTTGGTAAATTACCACAGTCCTGTGTTCCATGCCTTAAAAGTTCAATTGGTCACAGCTAATAGTGAAGACTTGCTTGGTATACCATCAAATACATATGGTCGTTCTCTATTTCAGAAGGTGGTATCTCTACCTAATTTCTTAATGGACAAGATTGTAAAGTTTATTGCAACAATTATGCCAGCAGTGATTTTTTCTTTTCAATTCATTGAATGGTGGTATTCCACAGACCACGAGATGACAAGTGCAGTCAACAAATTACCAATTCCTCCTCCTCCTCAACAACCAAAGGTAATTAATGACATTACCAACTTGTCCTTATTCCTCTAGTATCACCATGTAATTCCTAAGTTTTCTAGTTTATTGTTAACCATTACCAGTTGCAGGGACCACAGAACTGGTGGGGCTGTAGCCCCACCACTTTTTGCAAAACATGTAATACAAAATTACTGTTCTTACAGTATGTACTTCATCAATGAATGTGTTGACATTGAAAGTATGTTTAATCTGTAGTTTGGTTGAAAATATAAGCAGATAATTATAAACTTTTTTGTGTTGTAATGCTGCCATTGGTAGTCTATTTGATCATCTATTCATGTGCTGTCTTATCATACTTCTTACATCAATTTAAAGTGCATTTACTGAGCATCTAAAAGGTGTGGCTCCAACAAATTTTTGGGGATGACTCTTGGACCTACCTTTTCTTCTTGCCCAGATCATTCCCCAGCTCCACCACTTCTAAAATTGCTCAGCAATCCCAGAGTTGATGGTGGCCACCTTTTGACAGCCTTAGCTGAGAAGATGGTCACTGATGAAACTGCCAATTTGCAAGTCAAAACCACCAAGTCTTAGTTAAAGCATCAAAAGTTTAGATGTTTAACTTAATTGTGAAACTATCAAGATGCACAAGTGTTCAACGTGCACAACAGGAGGTACAAAAAAGAAGCTGTTATGTTTAAAGGATAAGAGGTAAAACAGCCCTTTAACACCTAAGGTGGCCCTCTAGCTGGTCATTATTTTTGACTAACACCAAACAATTGTACCCAGCATATGGTTAAAGTGTTCTTTATTAAAGTGTTGCTGGAGTTAATTAAAAATTATTTGAAATATTGAATAATTATCTTTAATAAACTTAAGTGGGAATTGACCTTGCATCAAGCTATCACATCAACTGGAAACAGTTTTTTGGTCTAATCCATTGAAAATAACCCTAAAATCCTCACTACTACATTACACTTACTGTATATGTGCAGACAGCTAGTTGAGCATGATAGCAAAAATGGTTGTGGATAATTAGTTAAAGCTTTTGCTATCTGTTGAAGCTGAAAGGTAAGGTGGACGACATAAAATCTGCATCAAAAAATTCATCATGGTTCATTTGTTAACAAATTATTTAACCAGCTGTTTAGATTGAAAGGATGATGTAAATTCTACATGGATAAAAATTATTGTCTGTTGATATGACATATAAAACTTATTCTTTTTGGAATTGTGTGTATGTGTAGTACATGAAAACTGAGATAGCATTAAAAAATGTTAAGAAGAGTGATAGCAATGTAAGTTCTGTGGATGACAAGCTGATGCAAGAATTTCTAATTCACTTATAATTAAAGTCATAGGAAATTTTTGCTGACCAAAATATAAAGTGATGATACTTTAATAGTATCAAACTGCATACTGAAAATTCACTTATATCTGTTCATAGTCAAACACTGATCCAGTTGAAAAACTAAAGCAAATTAAAATTCCCCTTAAGTTAAGATGTCTTTCAATTCATAATGAGACACTTTTTTTAAGGTTTCTGATCAAGGATGTGGCTTGCCACCTCATCCCTTACAGTGTCCTCTTTGTCAAAAAGTTCACAGCAACATGGCAGCACTGGTCTCTTCTGGCTTTGTCTTCTGCTACCCTTGTATTCATCATTATGTTGTCCAACATGGTTTGTGTCCAGTTACTCAAGTTCCATCAAGATTGGATCAAATATCAAGAATTTATTCTTTGAAGGCTGGTTAGATTAAGAAAGCAAGTCAGCTGGTGCTCTTCATAGTTGTTTTTGGATGCAGACTCCTTTAGATAAAAGAGGTCTTCATTTTATAGATATTTAAGGCATATGCTAAGGCAGGTGAAAGAAAGCAAGCACTATCTAGAAACATTTTATCTGAATTATAAGTAATGGTAATGTGAAAATAATATAAATTGTTTCAATTATGTTGCAAACTGAGTCACAGTGTAATATGTAATTTTCACAAGGGTCATGAACTATTTTCAGTGATGAAAAGGTAAAATATAAACTATAAGCAAACATATCCATAATGGCAGTAAAGGTTTTTAAAAGATTTATTGCGTTTAAAAAGTTAGAAAATTTATCAACACAATGTCATCACAAATGTTACATAAGTAATAAAAGAACACAATTTAATTGTCCAAAAGTACTATAGTTCAAGTGCCATTGTAAGCGTATTATATTTTATAAAATGTTATATTTGGTTAAAAACTCGTCTACACCTGCACATTAGAGATTGGCCAAATTTAAGGTGTAGACGTTGGATACAAACAATTTTTAACCACAAAACTATTCTGTGGTTTAACTAATATCTTACAACGGAAAGATTTTGGGAATATTTATGAAAATACTGAAATTTTTACTGCTTTTAGTAACCTGAAGTAAAACATCTCTAAAACATTTCATCGAGTTTTAATTGAACGTTTTTAGTCTTATTCACTTGTCTTTGTGAACAACAGCAGGTTGTACAATATACGGAATCACGCGTTACCTGTTAATTACGTCATATGTGGTGGCGGGATAGAACTTTGTTTATATTTTACAAGAGCCAATCAGCGTGCGCCAAGTTTGAGTGTTGCGCACACCAAGCTTCTCTACTATGGACAACCACAAGCTCAGCGCACTTTATCAGTTACTTTGTACTTACAACAGTTAAAGTTACTGTCTACTATGGGAAAAAAGAGTCTACTTTTGACTTATTTGTTGTGGCTATTTGTTGGTTGGCTCGGTTTGCACCATTTTTACTTAGGTAGGGATCTTCACGCATTCATTTGGTGGTCAACCTTTGGCGGTGTCTTCGGTCTTGGCTGGTTTCGCGATCTTTGGCGAGTTCCAGATTATGTGGACGATGCCAACGAAGAAGCTTCGTACGTGGAGCAATTCAAACAGAAAGTAAAGCGTGGAACTCCACAGTTTAACGTCTGCCGCTTCGCTGGACAAATGCTTGTGGGTTACTTCTACGGCTTTCTCGTAAGAATTGCAATTCCTGAAGATGTTCCAACTTGGACGACCGGTTTAGTTGTACCTTTTGGAGTTGCAGTTGGAGTTTACCTCGTCGGAAATGTCGGAAGGGAAGCTGGTGACTTTAAATTTCCACTTACAGCTTGCTATTTATCGAACATTATCATTGCTTTTATAATAGGCGAAGAACCTGGGATTATGTACGTGGCACTATTTGGGTCCTTGGCTTTTCAGAACTATCGGCGATATCGCCTGGAAAGAAGGCCGAAAAGGGGGATGTGCAAGCGTTTTTTCGTCATTTGCCTTGGTGGATGTTTGGTGACTGGTTTATGGGTATCATTCTTGTACCACAATGCGTCGGTTGTAACCGAAGATGGAGAAACTATTAAGTTACGGGATGCGCTTTCCCACTTTTTCAATTCTCCCCTTTGGAGAGAATTTATGGACGTTATGTGGCAGCTGTACGAAGAGGGTCAGAAACAGGGTTGGGATAACATGTATGATGATTTTGTTAAGGCGTTTGATCCAACGGGAGAACAAAATGCTCTAAAAGTTTTGAACTTGACAGAGAACGCTACCCAAGAAACAATCAAAAAACGTTATCGTCAACTGGCTCGGGAATGGCATCCTGACAGGCACCGCGCAGACAAAGCTGACGCTCAGAAGAAATTTATAGAAATCCAACAAGCTTACGAGATACTGTCGACGATTAAAACCAGAAGAGCGTCAAAAAATGAAAAGAAAAGGGAAGACTATAATCAAAAACAGCAGTTCAGGGAAAGATGACAAGATTCCCGGAAGTGAAATTGATACAAAACTGACCAACTGTATTGCAATGCAATAGGCAGCCTGCATCAGAAGTATTGAGACCTCAGTTTTGTTAATAGCAGACGTGGGACTATGACAAAAGCAAAGCATACATGCAGATGTTTTTAGCAACCGTTTTAAGTCCGGGTCTTAAACACTAGCATTGGTTTGGAGAATTGGGCAATATTGTTGCCAGTCATGTGATGAGGAGGGATTTGTTTCTCCTTGATAGAATCTCATTCAAAAGCAACTTCTACACCCAAACCTCAAGAAAGCACCTAAGACAAGTTCCATTATTGCTCATGCCAGTTTTGATGACAAAGAACAACAGTTTACCAGAATAAATGTACATTTTGCTTATGGCAGCCATGCTTGATGACAAGTTCATGTCATCCAACATAAACACCAAAAACAAAACATGTTTTTACCTTCCTAAACATTCATCATTCCTGCTGAAAATTTGTTACCACCAACTTTAAAACATCTTTTTATCTCTTTCTTGTGGTTTGAGCACAAAATCCACTTTAAAACATTCTCTCATGGACAAAGAAATTCATTCTGGTCATATAACCACCATAAGTTTGACCCATTTCTTCAAGCCAATGTAAGTTTGAAAGTCAAATCTGCACGATTTTACTTAGGCCACTGTTCCATATCTGCTATTTTAACAGGGTCAAGGTCACCTGCCTTTTTAGTGCAAATTGTAAATTTTTCTCCAAAGATGTAATATTTTGCATTGTAAAGGTGAACTTTTGATTTATTTATTCTGGGTTGCTCCAATCCATGCAGCCAAGGCCTTTGAATTTACACAAGAAGAGACCCTTCATACAACAAGAATGGCAGAGGAACGAGCTGCAGGAATGCTAAACAATCAAGCTAGTGCAACATGATAAAGCCATCTCTTCAATCTACATGCATTGCCCATTATTTTTGAATGGAATAAACATGGCAGCATAATTTTATTACACCATCTGGTATTTGCAGCAGTTGTGCATGATTGGACCCTCTTCACATTAATCCTTTCCTTCCACAATGAACTCTTTTATGTTATGTTATTTATTTATGTACAAAGTTTGGGGAGAACTAACTATAAAACTAATGGCTGTAGGTCTGTAGGACTTTTACAACACTTCCTCAAGTATGAGAGGATATTTATTGTAATCACTATAATTCTGGTTAAAAATATCATTACCCAGCATAAAAATTAGTGGGAAAGATTACCATAAATGAAAAATAAAGTTTAATCTGACATTTTGTTGTTAACTTACTGTAACAGCATCTTCAGAGATTTGTCTATTTACATCATGAAAGTATGTAATAAATTGACAGACACGAAACTATATAATAGATAAATCTCTGAAGATGTTAAGTTAACAATGAAACATCAGATTAAACTTTATTTTTCACTTCTGGCATTTCTTCATATTTTATGCTGGCCACTGATATTTTTAACCAGATTACATTTTGCACCTGGTGAACCTCTTGCCACTATAATTCCCTACAAGTCATGGTATTAGTTTGGTAATACCATAATTACCAATTACACTAATGATTTGGGTTGTTTAAAATTGTTGTCTCGATTGAAGTTTGAGGATGCATTCTAATGAGCACAATAATGATATTTTCTCATGACAGTATATGTGAGGAAAAATATAGAAATTGTTTTCACTTTCAAGAGAATTTAAATTCCCATTGGGAACACTAGTAAGAAAGGTAATCACAGTATTATTACAAACTAATAACCAATGCCATGAATTTTCAAGTACTCCTCAACTATAGCAAATTTTAATGGGTATCATTCTGCATGTCAGAGCTTTTATAAGTCGGTGATGGTAATTTATTTGATTAAACAGATAATTTCTCAGATTATCAATCTTATCTTTTCCAACTATTTTGCACAAGTCACCATTAATCTTATTTTCACTGGAAAGGTTATGGCCAGTTTCTAAATTTTAGCAAGACCTGCAATGCTATGGTTACTAACATTTACTGTACATATTTACTGATTTCGCCACTGCTGCTTACAATTTTTGAAAAACATAGATTGTCACTCAGTGTACTACAGTTATACCTTCCATTGATAAATCAGTTTTAGAAGGATACACAACCTTGACATTTTCCTTTTCATCAGTCACACGGACCTGCACTAAAACCAGCTCTGTTTTACCTGAAAAATAACCAAAAAAATCACCTTAAAACCAAAAGATTTTTCCAGTTGATAAATACTCAAAGAAAGTAATAGAATAAAAATATGAGAAAATCACCCTCTGGGTTGAGTATCTTGGAGGTTGATCCTTCACTGTTCAGAACAGAATGCATTCCAGCTTCATACATTCTCTTTATTAATTCATCCATTACTGTCTTGCAAATGTTAAGATCACAAGGTGATGACACTTCAATCAAGATGTCCATACACTGTGAAGAAATCTATGTTCAAATGATTAAAAGAAAGTGCTAGAGTACACTTGGAAAGAAATGACATGCCAGTAGGTTGAAGGGCAAGGTAAAAGACAGAGATGATAACATTTTGTAGATGGCACTAAATTAAAGTACAAAAACTTTTTGCAATACTTTTCTAATTTTCTATTTCATGGACAAACATGTAGATGCTGTTAAGTACACAATTTACAATCATAGCATCAGGTTAAATATTTAATAAATATTGTTTTCCCAACCTTGCTTGATTCACTGTTTGTAATAGGAGGAAGGGAGATCACTTCCCCTTTGTTAGTTTTCACACAGGCAAGTGTTTCGGCATCCTGAACAAGTGATAGAAACCTGGAAAATTAAATAAGTCTATAACAGATGGCTTCCATTAACCCTAGATCCACAGTTGATATCAGGATCTTTGATTTTGCAATGTTTTTGTGAGTTTTCTCATTCATTCAAAGTGCCAAACAGAAAAATATTAATCAGGTACTTATTTTGGAGCCATTACATTTTGTCTGAATTTTGAGTTTGAAATTAGCTATTATGTGCAGCACTATTTAACATTTGCACTATTGTGACCAGACATGATTGTTCTCCAGTATTATGATAATTATAACACAGCCTAAATAAACAAATCAGCAATAAGTGGTTCAATAGTGCACTTCGTGGCCTGGTCACAAAGCCACTCTTTGCAACAATGAAACAAAACAATCTTACCAGATATGCCAGTTGGAAATAGATTGGTAGTATAAAAAGGCCCTGAGCACAAGGATTCTACCATAGTATGGCCAGTTCCAACATAATTCATGGCTGTACCAGTAAAATGTTTTCTTTGAAATTGTACTGTATGTAGTGTTTTTCTTAGAATAAATTGTAAATAAGTACAAGAATATAATCTTTGGCATGCTTTATTCAACTGGACATGAAACTAAATAAGCCTGACTGTATAAAGTAGGTACATGTACTGTAGATTAAGGAGCCAAATGTTCATATCTTACTTTAACAATCCTGACTTCGGTAGTCTTTTTGTTCTTTGTTTCTCTTTCAAAGCAGTTGCCTTTAAGTCTGCTAATAATTCAGTTGCAGTTAACAATTTATGTTTTCCCAGTGGTTTCAAACTTATTTCAGACAATGGTTGTGCTTCATAAGTCAGTGGAAACTGCAATGAGGTAAGGCAATGGGTTGCAATGGTTGCTGCAGCTCTGTGATCACATACATTTTCATGAAGTTTAGTCTATAATGAGAACAGTATAAAAATTAATATCTAAATTTAGTTATAGATAAGTACTCCTACTTGCTGAATTTAGGTCCATCTGATGAGAACTTAATAGTTTTGAGTGCATAAATGAAAAATTTTGTGACTATATATAAGTTGAACAAGAAAATGTTAATGATTAATCAGCACTTTCAAATGGGTGGAGCCAGATTGCAGATGCATACCCTAAATGGCTGCCATCCAAAATGCTTACTAATCCAAAGTTTGTACAAAATCTTGCATTGTAATTACTGGTTTGCATGTGACATCATGTTAATAAGCTTCGTTTGTCAGAATCAAATACTCTTTATCATTCAAGTCTCTAGAGACTGCTTGCAAACCAATAATTTAATGAGTGTGATATATTTTTTTGGTCAATTGTGAACCAATACATAATAACATAAAATCAAGATTTACCTGCATATTGATGAATTTCTTAAAAACATCTGGTTGTGTTAGATCAATGTTCTTGGCAACAACACATACGATGTAAGGTCTTACATCCACTACACTTGCTTTTGTTTGAACTTTGTACATGTCACTTCTCTCAATACGAATTACATGTAGTAGATCATCAACACTTTCCTCGCCAACACTCTTAACATTTTGTTTTCTTCCCTTTTTTCCCTTTCCTTTGTGTTTCCCATCTGCATTTCTCACATAATCCAACACTGACTTTGTTGAGCACTGTTTAATAAGCTTGTTCAGCCTGTTGTCTGTAATTGGATTATTTATCAACGTCAGATCTTTGAGTTTGTGGCACTCACCAAGCTCAGCTGGAAGAGTTTTCAACTTGTTGCCTGAGAAATCCAGCACTTTTAATGCACTATTCTCAGAAATGTTCCCAGATATGTATTCAATTATATTATTCGATGCTCTAATCTCAGATAAACTTTGCAGCTGATGAATTCCCTCAGGGAGGTTTGCAAGTTTGTTGTAAGAACAATCAAACTTCGAAAGGTGAACTAGTTTCATAAAAGGTGGTAATGCTGTTATCGCATTACAACTCAAGTTGAGACTGTGAAGGTTTCTCAGTTCACCCAATTCTTCTGGGATTTCCTTCAAAGAATTACCAGAAATATCAAAAAACTTTAACTCAATCAGTTTCCCCAATGACATCGGTAGATGCGTTAGTTTATTTTGATGTAAATCAAGAGTGCGCAAGTTAGTAAGTTCACCAAGAACATCTGGAACCACATCTAGTTCCGTCTGTGAGATTTGTAGAAAGTTAAGATTGTTTAACTTAAATATTTCCCCGTCCAAGCCATTTTCTTTTATTCTCTCCGACACGTGTGCTCCGTGCAAAACAAGCTCGTACCTTTTCTCCTTTTTTGCAATTTCGACTTCGTCCCACACCATAATAAAAGACCAACAGTTAAAAATATTAGAACAAAAATTGCTTCCCTTGCAGCCTGGGAAAAGATTATGGGATTTACTTTCTTGTGATGTGTGCTCACTTCGGTTGCTTCTTTTCTTCTTGTGTATCCCTCGTGTCTCGCTCGCGTTCTGTGCGTGTCGCGTAGAATTATAACCTGGGGTGGCATTGACCCCTCAGTTATGAAACTGAGGTATTTGCCCCTCCATTTTTTAGCTTTGTGTACAACGTTAAAAGTAAAATTACACGATTTTGTGCGCAGAAAGATGCAATAGGTTGCAACAGTTTTAATTCCAGTTACGAATGCCTTTTCAGGAAACTCATACCTCATAAATTCTTAAAATTCAAGTTCAAAATCCTGACAATTCTTATCACAAACTTTCAAGTAACCAAGCTCTCTGTTATTGGCCCATTCCTCACTCCCACTTGTAAAGAACTTCATACATGACCCATACGTAGATATCTACAGATGTTCATAGATATCGATAAGAAGCTAATTCTTTTTTATAAGATTTGGCATAAATTTTACATTCATTATCCAACTTACATAACCACAACACACATCACCAACCGCTATTTCCAACGTAATGTATATGAATTGAAAAAGAAATATCGAAAAAGTTATGTGCAAAACTAAATAATCCATTTAAACACAAAACAGGCAAGTTTTCCCGGTCATGTTTTATTTCTAACCAATTTGACACCTTAGTAAAAAGTTACAGAACGTTCATTACCGTTTTTCTCGTAAAAATAACTGTACAAACAAAGTCATTCAATAATACGTTTTATTTCTTCATAATTTAAACAACTTAGTTGTTGACAAATAAATTAAATGAGAACACTATTTACATATATTTTTCCTTAAATTTTAACTCCATGGCTGCCTCCTCGTTCTTGTTGTTTCCACTCGACGTCCCATTCTGCTAAGCAATTATCAAAGTACTTGACACGCGTAAATAAAATTTTCTCGTTACTTATCGATATCATTACATTTATGATCAATTTATATTGAATAATTCTTCGAAGATTACAATGCGTTCGCATGAAAAAAGGAAAAACTCTTTAGTCCCAAACGTCAAGAGCCATGCTTTGTCAAAACCACTTTTCCAGCGCTGTCGTAATTTTGCCAACTGGCACGTGTAACGTTACTGCTACAGCGAGTGTGAACAAGTGACTCTGTTTGGTTTGATGAAACGCGTGATGTTTGGTTTTCAGATGATAATCGTTTAGCAGGTTCGGCATTCTTCAAAAGTTGACATTGAATACCCGTGCTTCCTGCCCCGCAGTCACAAAAGAACCTTAATGAAAAAATAAAGTTTAACTGTGGTAAGAAAATGAACATCATCATCAGCCCTTCTTCTTGTAAGGGTAGTAATGTCAAAACGCCAAACACATGGAAATAAGTTTCTTCTACATGAAAAAACTCTGATCGTGTAATAAATCATAGTGTTAAGAGCTCCCCCATATCTCACTTCGTTCTTTATGATGTTCATGTTTGCTTGATAGATGCAGTATTTAGACTAAATGAAATAATGTAGATCTTATGACATAATCTATAAAACCACTTCAGACTGCACTATTTGAAATTTTTAGCTCAATTAAGTTAATTACCGATCTCGACGAACGAACTCCACATCGTGCCCTCGGTGACATTGCTTGATACAATTTACACAGATTGCAAAACTTTCCGACGATCCACAATTGTTGCATCTGGGGGATATAAGGACAGACTATGAAAACAAAACTAAAGTTCCTGTTAAACGGTGAAATGAATATTGCAACTTGTGTCGCCAAAAATAAAATTTGTACAAGTTGCACGAGAAATTATAACACTCGTTACCTGTAGAAGTCATGCATTGGGTAACACGTATTTCCCGATATTTTGTATAAACAACATCCGGAATCCACCGTGGCTTTTATCACCTGCTTGTTGTCGTGTAAAATATTATCTAGAAAAGACAATTTTTTTAAAAAGTATATTATATGAATCGTTTAGTTGATATGAGATACCACCACACAGAATTAGTTATGGTATAATTAGAGTTAGCGATGGTATACCTGAAAACAATGCCACTGATTGGCGAGAAAGTAGAGTAGGGTAGGGTAGGGTAGGGTAGGGTGGGGCAGGGTAGAGTAGAGTTCCTTTATTCGATCTGGATAAACCCTACTAGCTAAACTATGCTGTTCTCCTTAGAGGTTCAGTAACGGCTATCCCTCACAGGTCCAGTGTTACTACAGGAAGAAATCGGAGTACCCAGAGAAAACCTGCGATGTTTGGTAGAGTCGAACTGGACAATACTCTTCTCACATGTGACCAAGGTACTGTAACTTTAATCTGAAAGCTGCACTGAGCTGGAATCAAACCCTAGTCGCAGTAGTGCGGGACACGTGCACTACCACTGTGCCACCAACATCCCAATGTGAGACCTTCATCGAGAAACGCTCAATTCCCGAACAACAGAGAAAGACAGATTTTGTAAAATGTGATCAAGTACTGCCACGGGTCCACAGTATTCTTCAGCTAAACACCACAAATACCTGGGACCATATTTCAATAATTCATTGCTTGCACGAAGTCTGGGTTTCGTCATTTGTCAACGTTTCAATAGTTCCGAGTGTCCAACGTACTGAAGGGTCTCAAGTTGAAATGGTTAAAATAATCCCCCTTACTTGTCAAGTGCGGTTTCACACCAGTTGCCAGACAAATGCCGCTAAATTTATTATTGAAAATTTCATTTGAATCTAAAATTCCCCCTGTGAAAAAATAACAAAAAACAAACAAACAATCAAGTAACTAAAATTATTAGTTATTGAAACGTTTACATCTTTGACATTGAATAACGCAACCGTACCAGAAGTAGAAGTAACAACAACTGCATGAACAATACGAACAGTAAGCACAATGCAAGCAAGATAGAAAAGGTCACCACTACCATACCTGCACCATTGGTTATTTCGATGCCTGTCGTGCCACCTTCAAAAATTCTGTTTCCACGAAGCACAGGAAAACTTGACGTACTGATAAGAACTCCTGAAATAAATCGCAACGCATTTAACACGCGCGTAGTCAAAATTAACGAATCTTATGACCAGTCAATCGAGACAATTTTGTCCTCTCGAGCAAAACACATTCAGATGATGATAAAAAAAGGCAGATGAAGACAAGTAAGAAAAACGACGGAAAAGAAAGGGAAGACTGCATAAAAAGAAAAGGGGAAATGGTAAAGCGGAGGAGGCGGTGGTGGAAATGTACAGAAAGAATAGAAAGAAAAGGAAGAAAGGGAAGAAGGAGGAAAAGGGATCAGTAAAGAAGGAAGAAAAGAAGAGGGAGAGGGATAGGAAAGAGTAGAAGGACAAAGAAGCAGCAGAAAGACGAGGAGCAGTGCAAGAGCGACAAGATACATAAGTTAAAAGAAAACAGGGAAGGTGAAATAAACCAGAATGATAACCTGCTATACCTGTTAAAGAGTTTCTAAAAATATCGTTATATTCAAGCAGCCCTAAAAACAAAATTGTATACTTACGTTAGTAAACTGAATTTTTCTAAATAATTTTTGTAAATAATTTTTCTAAGATTTTCTAAATAATGTTATGATAGAAGATTTACGTAAACAAGAATCTTTCAAATTAATATTCGAATCTGCCGAAATCAGAATCCATTTATTCTCTAAATGTTGCAGGGTTAAGCACGGTGGAGTGTGCGCACGGTTATAGAATATCATGTACAATCCAAATTAACATTCCGCTCGGTCGTCCGCTCCCAAACCAATAGCAAAAATTAAAAGCTCACCTTTGCCACCATTGAATATACAGATCCCTCCTTCTTGGCCATCATGAATTTTATTTCTCCTTAACACTGGATCACTCCCCGTCTTGATCCAAACACCGGCCATGGCGTTGTCAAATATTTCGTTATCTTCAAGCAAACCAAGGCCTATAAAATAGCGTGCATACACAAAACGTTATAGGAAATGAATAAAGAACAACTTCTTGAAAATTCCATTACAAAAAGTTTATCTCACAAGTTGACACTACAAGAACCCAACTTATAAGATTAAAAGCAAAGTTTAAATCAAGATATCAATTCAACGCAGCTCTGACGCGGCAATTCTTCAGCAAATTCAGGTACCAGAACAACCTTCAGAATAAGTGAAATTCTCAAACCTTGGTTGTAGACCAATATCCCTCCATTTTGTCCTCCCCAAATTTTATTTCTTCTGATGAATGGATTACTGCGCGTTCTTAAGATGAAGAATGAATAAAAATAATTATTACGCCGATGTATACTGTACTAAAAATTCTCTCGGATATTTGCTGAAAGTATTCACATCAGAAAAGGCTAAAAGGTTCTTATAAAAATGTTTTTATTCAAATTTTTTATTAAAAAAGTTTTTATTTATATTATTTTATAAACATTTTTATAAGAACCTTAACTTTTTAAGGTAAATTTTCATTATATTAAATGATGAAATTATTCGACTTTTGAAATTTTCTAGGAATACCTGATCTGAATGCCTGAATATTTATGATTGAATATTTCGTTATCTTCCAAGATTCCTCCACCGTTGTCATAGAAGTACACACCAACCTAGCCGACAAGAAGCAAAGGTCTATTCACTGCAGGTCTATTCTATTAGACGCACAAGGCCCGAGTTCGGCCCCGGGGAATTCCAACTGGGCCTAGAGGGAGAATCCAATTATTAAATTACATGTAATTGACTGATAGATCAAGAGACTGAATGTCTTTTAGCCAAAATGTGTGTTCCCTTTGACGCTCATTTAACAGTTCTATTTCATTATGTAAAAAGCAAGACTTCTCCCGCCAAAAGATGTTCTAATTCGTTTTATATGACGGTTTACAGTACAGCAGGAACGTTGATGTACTCTATGGAACCCATGGGTTTAAAAATTTACGGTTGTTTTGAATACCAAACCATTAAATTATGTTATATAGTTTACATAATTTAGAACAATATGATATAAAATAGTTTTGAATCATAACGTTGTGATTACAGTATATTTTCAAACAAGTTAGCATTTAAATATTTAACTACTCATTTTTAATCAATATAACGACTTCATATACATTTTTATGAACTGCGTTTTCCTATCATTAGTACTTATATACTGTTTACATTAGAACCTAGTGCTTAATTTTAATCACTGATATTTTTAGAATTTAATATTTATTATACCGTTTAATCTTAGATTACGTTTACTATCAATTTATCCACTCAGCCATGTCTCTTTCCAGTTTATCTGCAAGCATAAGAAAATTACTACATATGAAGGTCTGGTCAAATAACAATTACAACCCAGTTTCCATTACTGTCCAGCACTACATTTTCTAATTCATTTAGCATATATCCTGCAAGGGTTTAGTCTCAGTGAATAAGGAGTTGGTGTAGTTCTAATATGTTAAATGATTTAGAGAAGATTCGTACACAGGCAAACTTATGTCGAAAAATTCTGATGTTTCAAGCAAATTAGGGCCTTTCTTCAAAGAGTGATTATTGTTATTTGCCCCGTGGCAGTCAAGGAGTTAAAACAGTCACAAGAATTAAAACAGAAAACGGTCAAATGAGACAATACTTGATAAAAAAAAGCTTTGGCAAGGTTTCTAATTTAATGACAATCTTTTGTTTATCATTCGGTAAAATAGCAATGAGCATGAAATTAACAACAGTTTTTGTTCTTCTTTTTTTAACACAGACTACTAGTTTAACAATTTATTTTACAAGATACCATATTCAAGGTCCTTACTTGTCTTCCATTGTGAATTCTGTTATTTCTCATAATTGGTGCACTTCCTGTCAATATGACAAAGAAACTCAAATTTGAATATGTTGAACTTTTCCTATAATTCATTCTGTTCAAATGGCTTGCATCTCAAAAACTGTTGCCAAACTAGCATATTTGCACAAATCTGCATTATACAGGGTGTACGTGTATGATTCATGGATTTCTACCATAAGTAATAAACAAATATTCACATCGAAACTGTAGTGGGATTCCCTGTAACTTTCTTTCTGTTGATCTGGTAAGTTCCATGCATTCATATTGTACAAATTGTGTAGTATAACACAATAGGCTCAGTGTTGATGTATTCCCTACCTGTGGTTACCCAGACTCCTGCCAATGTGTTTGAATAGATTTCATTATCTTCAATCAAACCAAGACCACCTTCATGCTGCAAAAAAAATCACTATTTCAAAAGATTTTTTCACCATAGTTGCAGGTAGAATGCCACTTTGGATTTACATGGAGTATGTATTATACTTAGACAGCAAGCTATTTGAATCAATGTGAAAAAAAATCTCACCACATAGATTCCTCCATGCAGGCCATGATGAACCCTGTTACAGCGCACAATGGGATTACTGTTAGAGCGAACTTGAATTCCAGCCAATGCATTGCCTGGAAACAATAAAGGCAAATTGAATTACCACAGTAATGTTGACAAGTGTTTCATAGTTAAGTATTTTATTCAAGTTTAATTTTTTTATTCAAAGGCTTGAAAAAGTCCAACGTGAACTGCTAAATATGCTAACTTAATTTGGTACATGCTGGCTTCTGTAACCTACTGTGAATGTTGTTGTTCTCAATTAAACCACGTCCCTCTCCGAAAATATACACACCTACAAAAATAGTAAAATGTTTAGCAAGATGTTTTTTACAATACAAATGTAGGTTGTTAAAGGAAAAAGATTGTTTGATAAGTGTACTGTATGTTAGTCTACAATTTAGGTAAGACCTAGGTTGATTGACTGGATGTTAATTTTGTCCCCATTCAGTGGCATATTTATTATTATATCCAATGGGGGCCGGGCAACATTAGCCCCTAATGAATATTTTAACCTCCATTGATTCCCTCAACCAAAATATGGCCAGACAAATATTTCAGACTGTCAATAATTAAATTAGCTCAGCTACATGACCTTCATTACATTAATTTTTGAGTCTAAAGCTTTTTCTATTAAAGGAAATAAGCATCTAATTTTCAAAATGATGCAGCAAAAGTCCATCATAATATGGCTTGTAGGCAAGAAAGTAACAGTTTAGCAAGCTCAAGATTAATTTTATATTCCAGTTCTACATGAAAAATGGCCCATCTTCACTCTTTGTTTCAGTCAGCCCCCCAATATGCAATGTTACACCACTGCCACCTTAATAAGGCCAATGTCTGTACACACTGGTTTTATTGTTAACATAAAATTAGTGAACAAACCTCCTTGTTGACCACTAAATATTTCATTGTCCCTGAATAAGTAACAAAGTAAATACTGTAAATGAATAAATTAGCAAATATTAAAAATAAAGATAAATGAAATGTTAAATGTAGTATGAAGACAAAAGCCCAGCTCAAAATACTTGAGTGTAATGCCATAGAAAACTTTAAGACAAATAGAAAAGTTTAAAACATGTTTACTAACATTTCATTGTGAGTGTGCCACATCTTCAGAGTATTCACTTACAGAGTTGTGAAAAACTATACAATATAGACCTGTGGTATTTCGCTTACCTTAAAAATCCAATACAGCCTGTTTTATCTGATTAGGAATCAAATAGAGTTTTTTGTAACTCTGTAAATTAGCACTCTGAAGATGTTGCATGCTTGCAACAAAATGTTAGTAAACATGATGTTTTAAACTTTTCTATTTGTCTTAGAGTTGTTGTTGGCATTACACTTAAGTATTATTTTTAAGCTGGGTTCTTATCTTCATATTATGTTTACACTTTCCACCTGGAAAATCCACAGCTAAGATTAAATCCTAATGTTGATAACATGGCATATTGTCATTATGATTTTTATAATATAGTATTCAACAAACTAGTTGTAGGAGTCCAAAATAATGACATACTTAATGGTAGGATTGCTTCTTGATGTCACCCAAATTCCAGCAAAAGTGTTGGCATAAATTTTATTTTGGAGAAATTCACCCCGACCCTGTTTAAAACAGATTGCAAAGGTCACAAGAGGTTAAAATATACTAAAACGGTGTTTAGTACAAAATGAAAAAGGCTGAGAAAAAAAATCATTACAGTTGGAAATAATTTAATGTTTATTAAAATAAATTACCTCATCATGAACATAAATGCCTCCAGTTAGCCCATGGTGTATTTTACAATTAACAACAGTAGGATTTCCTCCTGTTCTGACTTCAAACCCAGCAATTCTATTACTAAACACATCATTGTCATCAAAATATCCCTAGGAAGAAACAATATGATTAGAAAATTAAATACAAGTAGAGGCAAAATTAACTCAAGTGATTAGATAATGTTGTTTTGTTCATTATTACACTTACACTTAATGATAACAAAATGTGTTAAATTCTTGGAGGCATGCATAAATTTATTCCAAACTCTTGGTAAAAAAATATAAAAGGCAATCCCAAATCATATGGGATAAATAACCTCCAACAAAATAGAATCAAAGTATGGAAATGCTATTATGAATATTTCATTATTCATCTCCATGAAACTTTGGTGGCAGGGTCAACAGAATGCACTCCCTTCACTATTGTCCCTTTTAGGAATTTGGCTATACTCAAATTTCCTGAATGACAATTTGTTAAAATAAATCTTCTGGAAAGAACTTTTGACAACAGAGCCCCTGGTGAAATACATGTCTATGAAATCACAATTCCTAAGAAAATATATCAAAGACAATATTCTCTCATAAAAAATTGACATTTTTTAAGGAAAGACTATTTTCTCCATACTCTTGCAATTCATAAAAAAATTTTATCAGAAAATCTTTTGGAGCCCCAAAATGCTGTGTAAGTGAGCTTGACAATTGCCAATTTATTGTCTGTAATAATGCCAATACAACAATTAAAAAGTTCATGTTGTTCATCAATTTAATCACCTTTTTCGTCTGGTGGCCAGTGTAAATTGGCTCCAGTTAAGTGTAGATATATATCATAATTATCCTTCCCCAAAACCCAAAATTTTGAGGTACTTATTCTCAGAAGATTACAGTTGTAAAATAAGTATAAATAAATAAATAAATAAATAAATAAATAAATAATCTTTCATACCTGTCCATTATCAAAAATAAACAATCCAACATCACGACCATGATGAACTTTATTTCTTCTCATAATAGGACTAGCACCATTTTTTACCCACACACCAGCTAGCTTGCTGTTGCTGATCTCGTTGTCCTCATAAATACCCTGAGAGAAAAAAAAACAGAAAATGTGGAAGTACAACTGTGGGTTTCAATACTGTTGTTGAGTTTTATCATTTGTTTACCTGTGCACCATTGTTGACAAAAATGCCAACATTCTCTGAATCTGTGATGGAACAACCAATGATATGTGGCCGGGCATTGTTCCCATGAACGTAAATGGCAGACCCAGCTGTAACAAAAATATCACTTTACCAATAAATTACAATTACAGGTATGAACATAATTTTCCTTCCTGAAAGGCAGGAAATAAAGCAATTTAAGGTTTGGCCTGACAAATTCTCAATTCAATTTACTTACCACTTGCTTCACTAGTAATAGTACAGTGATGGATGTTAGCACTGCATTCTGGTCCAATTTCAACACAGCTTGGACGGGATAAGATACCATCACTACCAATACACTGTAGACAGTACAACAAATTTAGAACTCAATTATTAACGTGAATTTCCTATGCAAAAATGAAATTACCATCAGACAGCAGTTGCATTGGAATGCGACTTAACTTGCAAATATCTAATGGACTTGGGTGCATTCAAGTTCCACAGAAGCCTAAGCTGACTAATCTGTGTTTCATCCAAACTAATACAAACAAGTTAAGTTGAACAAGCATGAATTTACAGTACTAATCACCTTTATGACAACATTTCCAATATATGAGTTGCCTGATCCAGCAATAAATCGGAAGACAGTTGCATTACATCCTTCAATTATCACTTCTGCTTTATGCTGAAAACCTGTTTACAAATGATAAACCACAACAAAACCATGACTAATTTAGGTTATATAAAGTCCATGTATTAATATACAGCCTATTTATCAGTTTTTATTCTACAACTGTATCTATCACAGCCACAGAATAATAGGATTTGTCAATGAGGACTATACACTTTGTTTACTGCTATTAGTGTTTTACCACATTCTACTGGTAATCAAGCATTACCTCTTTACAACAAATTACGGTATACCTCTCTTAAATAACTGCATGGGTTTATACACATATACAATTTTCTTACAGTTACACATTAAAGATTTGCAAAAACAAGACTTTCATGGGCCAGAAATTTCATTGTACAGTACCTATATAGGTAACATTTATAAAATGCATTTATTATAATATTGTTGTATGCTAAATATTTGAATATTATCAGATAACTTTACCTGCCCCTATGATGCTAACTTTCTTGTTTATGACTAACACTTCTTTGTAAGTACCAGGATGAACAACAATGACACCATTTTCAGGAACAGTTGTAATGGCCTCTTCCAAAGTGGTATGATACTAGGTGTGAGGAATAGTATATAAAAATAACAATTAGTAGATTCAATACCTGCATACCTGAAGTATATCTGCAACTGATCAACCCTAGACAAAGTCATATAGCAAAAAAATCAGTCTGTTTATAGACTATTCCAAAAATTTGTGCCATATGTCATCAGTTGTAATTACCTTGCTGGCTTCAACTGCGCCTACATTTGATCTTTTTGACAAAACATGGTGAGCAGGATAAAATGCTGCAAATGCTTCTCGCCAGGAGTCTTTTGTGACAACATCAACCTCCTTATACAATCCACTTTCAGTTTTCTTTAGACAATAATCAAGTTGAAAAGTTGATTTATATAGTTGCTCCCTAGAAAAACAATAAGGTTGATGAATTCTAGGTGACAACTGGATTCACAGCCTGGGCAAGGAGGAAACCATATTATCAAAAAATAGAGAAAAGAATATCCTGTTGCATCTCTTTTAAGTGTTTTTTTTAACTATTTACCTTTTTAACAAAACAATGCTCTGAGGGTCTAAGGAATAGAGAAAACCCAAGAGTTTTCTCTGTATGTTTGAATGTTTATCTGAATGTTTATTTCAAAACAGTTGGTGGCTCTACTTGACAAACAGATTTCACTTTTCTGTCATCAATTTGGTCATAGATGCACAGAACAAACAAGTGGCCCATGAGGTGATAGCCGAGTGGGTAACTGATGTTAATTCTTACCCGGTTGTGATGTCCTCTGTGCATCTGTAACCGAACAGATAACAGAAAAATGGAATCTTTGTTTTATACAACAAACAAATAAAATAATCAAAGAAAAATACTTAATGTGATGATTGAAAGCTTAAGGGAAATTTTTGGGGCATTGAAAAAAACAAAAACAGTTATTTGACATGATCTATGATCTATACAAATGAACCAATCTCATTGGCTTGTGATGAAGATGCTGAGAGTTGTGATTGGTTCACTGTGTAATGATGCTATCTGTGTGCCTGTTCTTTAATATATCATGGCTAACAACCAAAGAAAATGCAAGAAGTACAAAATTTATTGTATAATATGAATTGGAAGCAAAATACTTCATGGGGAAGGATGTTATAATATAAAATATTGTATGTTATGGAATATTGTGAGGAACATGTACTGATTTTGTTAAAGTTTGGGAAAATGGAATGACATGGTCAAGGACAGGCTGGATGTAGTAGCTAGGGGTACTGTGGTTTGCAATATATTTAACATTTTAGTACTGTACCAGAAAGATGTGTCTTTGCAAATCTTTGAAAAACGCCGACATGTATTTGCTAAACGGCACACTTCCTTTGCTTGAAGATAGGACAAAATGTTGAGCACCACTTCGTCAGGTAACACTGTTTGTAAATATGGTGGAATGTGAGGACCTTAACACAAAATAAAAATCACAATAATTTTCTTTTTCATCAGACAGAATATAATTGATTTATATTCAATCAAAAACAAGGAGGAAGTGAAGACCTCTTCTACACAATTAAAATGTTTGACAGTTAAGAAATTTGACATTACATTGAAAAATTTAAAATGATATTCATAATTTAATAATTAACGATTATGATAATAATGATGGTAAAGTCTTTAATAATGCAGTTTTGATTTCTGGATGTGTGGACGTTTCTTACCCTCTCTTTTTTTCCGATTACCACCGAATATATGAGACGGATTTCGTCGGATGCGTTTCGCTTCCTTACTGAGAAACTGAAATGAAAATAAATGAGCAAAGTGCTATCTGGACAAAACTGTTCACAAATTTCTATTCACTCTTGTCCGTATCTTTCAAAAACATTTCAAAATATTACTCACGATGTCGGTTCTAAACGTAGTTTTAGCTCCAAGAGAAGTAGAATCTACCGTAGTTTTGTAGCTGGATGATCCATCCGTTAATGAACACGTAGCATCTTGCAAAACACAGAATGTTATAGGTCATTGTACTTTTAAACCTTAACTTAAATTTAGACCGACGTTCCAAAACGAACGGTGAAAACGATTTAAAAATATTAACCTTGGTCCTTCAGCCGAGTTCGCTGAGTGACAGATCGTCTTGGCAAAATTCTTGTACTTCTTCTGCAAGCGAAAGTTTTTTCGGACGACATCTGGGTACAGTTCGTGAAAGAAAAACGTGGAAGACGTCCTTTCTTGTGCACATGAAAGAAGATCAACAGCCGGTAAACAAAGCCTGAAAAGATCTCATTGTTGACAACACGCGAGCACCTGCACGAAGTCTTGTTTTGATCTCATCAACCAATCAGCATCTTTAGATGACCGTCGCTACGGTATGCATAGCCAATCAAACAAATCCCATCTTTGAAACGGTTTAATGTTGTTTTCCGGCTAAAATAAAGTGCCCGGAAGTCGTAAAACACGCTAGGTCAGTGAACTCTAGCGCATAGCATCACCAATATCATATCTATGGTGACCTTGACACAAGAAAATGATGTTTCCTGATTCATATAGCTTTCTCTCATATTTAGCCAATGAAACACAACTCGAATGGGAATGTTTTTTCAAAGCCATAGAGTTCACCGTAATATTGGCTGACGGTCATGTTACCTCTGTGTCATGAGAATAGCACAACGGGTTTCCCACTTGGATCTGTGGAGATTATTTCCCACTGATTTCATGACACTGTGCCTGCACAGAACGGTACGTAACTTGAAATTTCTCAAGGATAGGGTGAAAGAACTTAAAAATTAGTTGATGGCTGAAACTAGAAATCCATGTTATCTTGGGGTAGGTAATAATGTCGAATTTGTTGCAGGAATCATACCCATTGTTTGAGATTAACAATAGCTTGGTTAAAGCTGTTGCTCCCAGGTGGCACACGTGCTGCCACAGGTCAAAAATATCACTCAAAAAGTTGCAAGAAATAATTTAAGAGTTATTTTTAGCAACTAAAGTTCGTTTTTGTCATTCCAACACGCAACCTAAAGAATTTTTAGCCAATAAAGAAATGAATACTACTTGGTAAATAGTCTTTTTTTCGCAACCAAGTGAAGTATTAGTCATATTCAAAGTGCTACTCTGGTTTCGTGGCCAGCAAAAGGTACATGCA
>JBAHVQ010000374.1:1172717-1196582 GCA_036872915.1 Nanipora kamurai | reverse complement strand
TGTTTTCGAACAGCTAGTAGAATCTTTTGTCTGGAAGTATTGACTATGAGATTAGTCAATACTGTGTATTTACCCAATGTTTCGACACTCACGTTGCTGCAACCGGTTTGCTTTTTGCTATTTTCTTACCTCTTTATATTTCTGGGGAGATATCCGGTGACCTGTCATATAAGGGGAGATACCCGGTGACCCCGCTTAGTATTCATTTTCAGGGAGATACTCGGTGACCCCATGCCCTTCTTGGCGAGATATCCGGTGACCCTATTCTAGTTTTAATGTTTTTAGTTTTTAACTAGAAACCTTTTTGGGCTACTTGCATGTACCTTTTGCTGGCCACGAAGCCAGAGTAGCACTTTGAATATGACGAATACTACTTGTTGCCAAAATTTGTAGCTTCGTACAGCCCACACTCGTGATCGAGCGATGCGATGTTTTTAATAAAGTTGCATTTTTTGTGCATTGAAAAATAATATATGGAGCCGTTGGCTTATTAAACATGTAAGTGTGAAGTCTAGCCAGGGAGGAATTACCCGTAGTCTCATGGAGTGTGAGTCGCAGTCCCAGGAGAATATCACTTAAAATCACCGGTTTTACAACCTTTTTAAGCTATTCATAGTTTCTTTGGCAATTGAAGCAGGAATATGCTACGAACTGCTTCGATGGAATCTAATTCTAGTAGGTGATCTAGGAACGACCAGTGTACCGTCCAGTTGCAGCCCGATTGTACTTTTCTCAACATGGAATCACCACAACTGCACTGATAAAGTCTTGGTCAAATGGCGTGTGGTAGTCGATGATTGTCGAAGATGTTTGAAACTCTCGCTTCCGTTTGACCACCATCTAGCATGCACTGTCATGGACGATCATGGACCATCATTCACTTTCAATATTACCATTCACATCCGAGCACGAATGTTGAGCGAAATCGGTTAAAAAAAATCATTACCTGGAGTATCCCGTAATATGAGGCCCTAAGACATTTGGTATGTATACATTCTTGATAGACAGATAAATGAGATACCACCCAGTTCTAAAAAAACAAAGTGTGATGGTAGACAAGAGAAAAAGAAGGAACTCACCAAAAGTTAAAAATACTCAAGCTGTACCTACAAAGTTACGTATTTCCCACCGGTCGTACATACGTAAGCATAGCTTAGTACTTTTTGAATTTTTAGAATTTTGATAAAAAGGTACACACAGGAACAAGTTAAAAATATTGTTAATAACGTTTTCGACTATACAGTCATCATCAGGGATATATATGAATAATTTAAGAATTTTAAAAAACAAGAATTTTAGAATTTATGGAATTTTTTTTGTTTTTCGCTAGTTTACCATCAATTACACATCTTAAAAGATGATTTTAAAACAACGGTGTCTCTCATTCGAAAGTCCTCGAATACTTGATTCACATCCAGCGTTTAATGTGTACTTTAGAGTTCACGTACATTATTTTTTCAAACTTTTTACAGAAATATGCCCTGAAGCGACGTCATCTATTTAAGTAAAACATAATCTGATAATTTTTTTTCTGAACCTTTTGGCACATTGAATGTTCTATCTTTTTACACTATCGTCAAAAGAAATTACGAAACGGAACGATTAAAAAATATGAAAAGGGAAAGTTGGAATCCATGTTTGATTGAAGACTTAACTACTGCATCTTGCATTCGTCCGAAGATGGATGAGATGTCGGCAGCTGAGAAGAGCCTGTGATGTGGAAAAACAGACAAGAATTTTAGAAATTTTAAGGTTAATTCGACTGAAAACTTTCTCAACAACTAACTCTTGAGTTTGGCAACGATTCTGAAATCGAAACATTACCTCCACTCATTCTTTTGTCTTGCCTGTTAACGTTAATCTCCAGTTTGTACAAGACAAACTTAAATTGTGTGCTGGAAATAGTTGCCTAACCGATTCACCAACTTCGGCTCAAACTAAGATTCGAATGCGCGTGAGTCAAGAACACCCCTCAGTGGTTTTCCTAGAAGTTTTTACTCATATCCGAACCATTAGATACAACCGAGCACAAGGAAAGTTAAATAAACGAAGAGCAAAAAGATTTCTATCTTTAAGTGACTAAAGTAAGAGCTCGAGGTTGGACATGGCCAGCTATTGTGACTCGTGGATGGTCACACCATCACTGCTTCCGCCTACATCATGTGGCTGGTTTCTGTGAAATTGTGTCAATGGAGCCTAGTTAATACCAATTTTCTCAAAAAAATAATTCTGGCGAAATTACTCTATCCTGTCTACAGTCTCGTCCTTTTTCCGCACCGAAAAAAATTTCTCTGCGAAAGGAATGTGAACTACTTTCAATCTTGAAGTTCTCGTTTAAAGTTTTCGCGAGAGTCGTGTCGAAGAAAAATTTCCTCAGTGCAAATCTCCTTTAACCTAACCGTGTGACCTTACGCCCCAAGTTCCTTGTTGCTTGCCTTTGAAGAAACAATTTTCTTTTTACCTTTTTCACCAGTCGTATTCCTTCCAGAAGCCATTGGTCTTTTCGGTATCCTTGAACGGCCCTTCGGTTGCTGCAACTGTTGTAAAGATTAGAGGAAGTGTACAGGTGAAAAATCAATTCTAAATACATTCTATATATTTTCTACAAAATTTCGTATAACATTGTAATAATCGTTTTTGCTCATTTATAAAACACTTCAGTGACATGCTCATTAAATTCGTGAAAAAGTGGGTGATTTTTGATGCGCCATTTTTAAAAGCACGCGAGTTGTTTCATGTTGTACAGGCCTCACAAAACCTTAATAAAATATTAAGTTTCCAATGTGGATAATGAGGGTATTTTTTAATATGGGTGTTACTGACTGTTTCAGTTAATGAAGGCTTCAAATTAAGTTCATGGTAGAAAATTTTTAAAAAATTAGAAAATTGGGATGGTGATAAACTTCCGAAGCTCTAAAGTTCTTAAGGAATGAAGGAAGGATGGATGGATGGATGTGTGACATGCAAGAAGGTAGAGGCGAAAAAACACCTTTGATGTAAAATGGCTGTAATCAGTATAGCAATATCAAGGTATAAAAGTTTCTTTAAAAATGACCTGTTACTGTTTGTAGTAAAACTTACTGTCCTAACACTTGGCTGGGCCAATCGACTTTGCGAGGATGACATTCTGCTTCGGGTTTGGATTTCACGATTTCGGTTGAGAACAAAAGGAGAACGGATTTTCAGGAGGTCTCCGTTAGTACTATCGACTTTTACACGCTTGGCTTTCGATTGTATTGCATCTGTATTAGACGAACACCAAAATCAGGTTTAGAATGAAGAGTAAGGCAAGCCGTCAAAAATTAAAAATATGGATAAAAAAGAATGTTATCCAATGCAGATACAGACAAACAGAAACACAGATCACAGACAGAATCACCCAAACAGACCGAGAAACAAATCGAAGAAAGGCACACAAAGATAGACAGACAGACGAGGAACTGCTGAGCGAAGTTACGAGTGGGAGACTCGTAACTTCGCTCAGCAGTTAGAGACTGACTAACGAAGTTAGAGAGATTTTTCAGATACTAGCTTAAAATTATATATTTCAAAAAATATAAAAAAATTTTATGACAGCAAAGGTGATGAATTTCATTGCTTGTGGATCTTCCTTTTGTCCTTTTCACTTTAAAGCTATGTCTTCATTTGTACGGATGCAGATACGAGTGTCGATAGGTTAAAAATGGCGTCAGCTAGAATAACAGCATTGTTTCCATATATACGTATCCCATGTGGATATGGATTCGGATGAGTCATGTGGACAATAATTTAAGAATCAGATCATCTAGCGATTCAGCCGCCGCAGTATGCGGGATGCGTATGCGGTTACTCATAAATTCTCCAAAAAAGACTGAAAAATCACTCCGGAGACTGCTTATATGGAAAAATATATAACGTGTCCGCAACTGGTATACAAATTCATATCGTAATAGTGCCCGTGCAACTGGAAACGTAACTTAGTTCCGGACTTCAGATAAAAAAAAGAGCGGAAGTTTACTAAAGCCACCCCAAATAAATAACGTGTTCTAAATATCCCGGCGTCAATCGACAGATGAATGAACTGTAGTTGTGACACAAGTCTAAAGGTTTGTTACACAAATACTTTTTTTCCAACGGTACCTTTATCCTTCCGTTTTTTCTCCCCAGGTGGATTTGCAGAAACTGTCACCTTGGGTTTCTGGATATTGCTTTTCACTGCCGGTTTCATCAAGCGGGATGGATTTTTTGAGTCAACTTTTTCTTGAACAGGAGAAGAGAATCCGAGATTGGATAGAGAGCGGGTAACTGGCGATAAGAACACCTGTCTTTCTTCTTCTAATATTGGCGTTGCCGTAAGGGTTTTACAACTTAGTTTGTCTTTTACCTTTTGCTCCTCGCGCGGGGTAAGTATCGTCTGTCCGTCTTGATTTCGTTTATCTCTTAACGCTCCAACATTTGGCGGTAGATGTGCGGTTTCTTTTCTGCAAATTTGTTGGTCTTTTGAAATTTCTTTCAGTTTATCTACACATGAGCAACTGTTTGTTGAAGTAAATTCGTTCAACTTACTCAAATATTCTCGTGATAGTTTTTCATATTTTACAGCATTCTCCTTTTCATTGTTAAGTTCCTTGCTCAACCGCTCAAGCTCTTTTTGTAGATCTTCAATTCGCGGCATCATAATCATTTCTCCTTCCAGTTGAAGAAGACGTTCCACCATTGGCTTGTTCTCCATTTCTAGATGCTCCAGTTTACCTTTTGTCTCATTGTAACAGTTCGTAACGGTTGAGATTTTCTCCTCAAGCAACATTTTCTCCCGTTTGAAGCCAAGTTGCTCTTCGCTCAACTTGTTCTCGTAGTCAGTACATCTGCCTCTCCAACTAGCACACTTCTCTTCAACTTTCAGTACTTCTTCTTTCAGCGCTTCCATGAATTCAGTCTTGCGCTTTTCCTTCTCTAAGTTATCACTAGAATTTTTCAGTGAGCACTTGGCCTGCTGCAACTTGGCGTTGAGTTCGTCAATAGTGCTAGTTGCCTTGCTCGCAAACTGTTTCACCTTCACTAGTTCTTCCTCAAGTTCTTTTTTGGTTTCCTCGCTTTTTGTCAAGCTTTTCGTCTTTTGATGCAGTAGCAACTCAAGCTGGTTTTTCTTATCTTCAAGTTGGTTTACAAGAGCTTGCTGAGCAGCTCCAGTGTTCTTCAGGGACTTAATTTCCATCTTTAAGCCTGGTGTTTCCAACTTGTCATTTTCTGTTTTAGCCAGTTGTTCTTTCAATTTGGCAATTTTTTCTTCCAGGCTCGCTTTCAACTTAGTCTTAAATAGTTTTTGAAGCTCTTCATTCTCTTTCACTTTCACGTTTAAGCTTCGTTCCAGAACGTCCTTGCTTTCCAAAGCTTGTTTCAGAGCGCCCTTTCCATCAGCAATTTTCTCTTGTTGCTCTGCGATCTCTCTCTTCAACCCATCCACACAACATTCGAGCTCGAATACCTTCATTGAGTCAGGTTGTTCGTGTAGTATGGAGACTGGTTCACATTGTTTTGAATCGAAATCGTTGTTCTTTTGTTTCAGCTGTTCATTGTCTTTGTGTAACATTTCATTCGTTTGCATTTCATTCTGGAGTAGTTTTTCCAGATTTAGTCCTTTTTGTTTCAGTTGCTCAACTTCCTTTTCCAAGAGAGCGTTATTCATCTTTTCAGCTTCAAAGTCAGCCTTGATTGCACCAAATTGCTGGGAAAGTGTTCCCACTTGAGATTCTAACGCACTGATCTTCGCTTCTTTCTCTTCCAAATTAGGCAATTCATTCTGGAAATGTTTCACTTTCTTTTGGAGTATTACGCGATTTGTTTGTTCTTTTTCAATCACTTCCTCGAGAACAACGCACTTCTCTTGTAAACGTTTGGTCAGCTCTCTTTCTTCCGCCAGATCTGTTTCCATTGCCCTGAATCGTCTCGGTGTAACCGGACCTTTCTCCATCGTCTCTTTTTCCAACTCAAGTTCTTTCTCTCGCTCTTCGACATGTTTCAAGAGATTTTCTTTCGATTTCTGCTCCGTTTGAAGTTGGTGCTTTAGTTGAAGTAGTTCTTCACATTTGCGCATGAACATCTGTTCTTTCTTTGCAAGTTCTCCTTCTAAATTCACTGTTTTTTCCTCATGTTCTTTCTCTCTTTGTAAGACGAATTCTTTTGTTTTTGCAACGATCTCCTCGCGTTCTTCATCCAATCTAGAACTTTTGGCCTGCAACGCTTCCTCCAGTTCTTTGATCTATTATATCAAACAGTGTAATGATAAAATAAGTGTCATTCAGTTATTACTGTTGACATTAAACAGTTATTACTGCTATCATTACTTCATTACTAACAGATGTCAGAGGGGTGTTCTTAGTGTAGCTTCAACAAAAACAAACAAAATGTACTTAAAATTTGTTGTACCTTTTCATTTGCTTTTTTCAGATCCCCTGATCTGTTCTCTTCACATTTCCAGTCCTCTAACTCTCGCGTCACCACACCCAGATGATGACGTAACTCTACCTCAACCTCCTTGCATGCTTCGTAATCTTTTCGGACGCGCTCCACCTCACATATCTTGCTCTCAAGTTCTTTGCTCATCATGAACAACTCATCGTCTTTCTCTTTTAAAAATTGCTTATTATCTTCGGCTTTGCAGATCTGATCATCCAGTTTTCCTTGAATTTCTTGGATTGTGTGTTTGTACTTGGTTATTGCTTTTTCCAGTCTAGTTTTCTCTTCGTTGGCTGAATTCAACAAAACTTCGTAAGTTCCCGAAGTTTCCCTTGATTCATGGCATTGCCTGTCTCTTTCTAAGGTTATCTCTTTCAACGAGTCTTGAAGAGAAACAACGGTTTCCTCGGATTTCTGCAGAGCTGCCTTCGTTTTGTTATAAGAAGTTTGAACGTCTTCTAGCTTTTGCTTTGACAGACGATAATCCTCCAATGAATCCTTTTGTTTTTCCAGCTGTTGACGCAAAATCTTGATCTCTCCTTCAAGCTCTCCACGAACTTTACCAAAGTCACGTTCGGCGTTCAACATCGCATCGCGTTCTTGTCTACTGTTAGACAGCAGCTCATCAATCCGTTTACACGATGACCCAACCTTCTCCGACTCTCTCACTAAATCACCCTCAAGATCTCTGACTTTCGCCATGTTCTTTTGGTTCGTACATTCTAGCTTCTGCCTTTCAGCTTCAACTTTGTCCAAATCACTCTCCAACAGAAGGATTCTTGCATTTTTTTCTCTAATCTCGCTCTCAAGATCTTGTCGTGAAGATTTCACTTCGACTTTTAGCTGTTCGATTTCGAATTTGTATTGATGGATTTTTTCGCTCAGGATTTTGTTCTCCTCTTTTACGGCATTCATTGCTTGATAATGTTCTTGATCTGTTCGGACTGTACTGTCTTCCAACTGCTTTTTAAGGATGAATATTGTTTCCTCTTTTTGGAACAGGATGCTCTCAATTTCTTTAAGGTCTTTTGCCGCTTTTTTAATGCGTTCGAGCAATTGCTCGCGCTCCTTTTCACTTTCTCTTTCGGCCAGTGATGCAGCAATAATCTTCTTTTCAAGCTCGCATTGCAGAGACTTGACAAGTTCCATTGAACGCTCTAACTCTTTACTCTTTTGATCGCCATACTTACGAATTGTGTCAATCTCTTGTTTTAACTGTGTGGTCGTCCTCTCTCTCTTCTCTTCTTGCCTTTTACTTTCTTCTTCAGCTTCTCTTAGTCTTTCGGACTGGGTTTCCACCAATATTTTTAACTGGTCCAACTCGTAGACTCTTTCACTCAATAAAGAGTTCTTGCTTCCCAACATTTCTTTTAAATCACTGATCTCTTTGAATTTTGTTATTTTCACATCATCATGCTGCGCTTTAATTTGATTCAGCTCGTGGTCCTTTTCGTTTAGTTGTTTTTTTAAATCCTTAATGGCAGAATTCTGCGTTTCATAATCGCCAGCCAACTTATCACTTTCAGCAAGTCTGTCCACGTACGCGTTACACTGTTGTTTCATATTTTCAAGCTTCTCGACGACTTTTTCATTCTCAGACTTCAATTGTTCAATTTCAAATTCCAAAGCCTCGTTCCTGGACTTTATGCTGAAAATAACACTTTCCTTCTCCTGTAGAGTCTTAGTTGTCTCTTCTACTTTTTCTTTTTCTATGGCTAATTCCTTTCTAAGATTATTAGTGTCTTCATTGAACTTTGTTTGTCCGGCCTTTATCATATCTTTGGCTACAGTCTCCTCTCGTTGTAGCTGTTCCAGTGTTAATTTGTAGTCATCTATCTGGTTTTTGCTGGCAGCTAGCATTTCTTGAGAGATTCTGTACTCTTTCAATGTTTTTTCAAGTTTCTTTAAATCGGCTTGTTTCTCGGATTTCAGATTCTCAACTTCAAACTGCAAGGACTCTTTCTCGTCATTTTTCAACTGGATTGTAGCCTCTTTCTTTTGCAGTTCATTTCTTACTTTCTCTAATCTTTCCTTCTCTTGAGCAAGGTCATTTCTAAGGTTCTCTATTTCTCCACCTAACATAATTTCTGTGGACTCTACCATATTTTGCGCACCAGTCAATTCTTGTTGTAGCTGCTCCACCATTATTTTTAAGTCATTCATGGTTCGTTCTCTGGCAGCCAGCTTTTGCTTAGACATATTTGTCTCATTTGAAAACCTTTCAAATTTCTCAGAAATAACTTTGTTCTCGGACTTCATGTTCTCAATCTGAAACTCCAGTAATTCCTTCTCAGTTTTTATGGTCTGGATAGCCAGTTTCTTTTCTTTCAGGTCTTCCCTTGCTGTTTCTAACTTTCTTTTTTCTTCTCTCAATTCATTCTTCACAGTTGTAAGATCTTCTGTGAGCTTTGTTTGTGTAGACACGGAAGTCTCTTTCATCTCAGACAATTTTTGTTCTATTTTTTCGATTGCTATTTTGTACTTACTTGTTTCTTCTTCGCTAGCAGTAATCTTTTCCTTGGATATCGTACCCTCCTTCAGAGACCTTTCATACTTCTCCAAAATGGTTTGCTTTTGTGATTTAATATTCTCGAATTCAAACTCCAAAGACTTCTTCTCAGATTTTAGCGTTTCCAGTGCAGTTTCCTTCTCCTTAAGATCTATCTTCGTTAACTCAAGTTTTTCCTTTTCTTCAATCAATTCATTTCTTAGATTTCCCATACTTTCGTTGAACTTAGTTTGAGTGGACTCGACCTTGCGATTAATATCTTTCACTTGTTGTTGCAGCCGCTCAACCTCTTTTTCATAGACGGTATTCTGTTGTTCGCTAGCTGCCAGCTTCTGCACAAAGATCTTATTTTCCATCAAAGTATTTTTGTATTGGTCTGAAACGGCTTGCTTCTCGGATTTCATGTTTTCGATCTCCAAGTGCAAACATTCTTTTTCAGCCTTTAGAGACAGAACATGAGCAAGTTTTCCTTCAAGATCTTTTTTTGCAGTGTTAGAGTTTTCCTTCTCAGTGTTGAGTTCATCATTTAATTTCGTCAAACTTTCACTGTTTCGGATTTGCATTGATTCGTAAAGTTCTTTAGTGGTGGCCAGTTCACATTCAAGCTGCTCAGCGGTAAACCTGTATTCATTTAGTATTTTCTCTTGGGCAGCTAACTTCTCGGAAAATTCTTTACAACAACTCCTGGCTTTCTCAACTTCTTGTGAAGCAAACTCTTTTTCTGATTTTAATTTATCGATCTCCACGTTCAGGTATTCCTTTTCAGATTCCAAATTTTCTAATCTAGCTTTCGCCTCATGAAAACCATTCTTGCTCTTCTGAACATTTTCTTTGCTTTGTAGTAATTCTTCTTTCACTTCCCTAAATTTTTCTGCGAAAGTTGTGCGTTCTTTCTCAGCCATCTCGAGTGTTGCTGACAGCTCATCCTCGAGCTTTTCTGCAGTTGTCTTGTATTCCAGGTTTAATCTTTCCAGCTCCTGTCGCTGATCAGCACATCTTTGTTCTTCATTATCCTTCACTACAAGTTCTGCGCGAAGCCTCTCAACTGATTCTCTCAGCCTATCCCTTTCCTTGCACAGTTCGTCGACTTTTTCATTTTCCTGCAATAGTTGATGGGTCTTATCAAGACACTCGTCACTTAATTTCTTAACTTCAAACTCAACGGACCTGAATTCTGCGTTTCTTTTCTCTAGGATTTCTTCGTTGCTGATTCGTAGAGAGTTAATTAACCGATTTTTCTCAGAAATTACAGTTTCGTGTTCAGACATCATTTTCACCAGGCCATCTCGTTCTAGTTCAAGTGCTTTGAAGTCGGTTAACAAGTTGGATTTGTCAGCGGCAAGGGTAGTCATATTGACTTTCATGCATTTTGACTCTGTGGTGACTTTCTCCAGCTTAACCATTGTCAGGTTGAACTTCTCCTCCAGGGATTTGTACCTAGGGGTCATATTGGACAGTTCACAGTTTTTCTCGTCCAAAAGTTTCCGCGTTTTCTCTAGTTTCTCTTTCAATTCACCGACAGCACTTTGCTCTGAAATATCTCTAACACATCTTAGATCTTCCACCAACTTTTCCAACTCCG
The DNA here is from genome assembly GCA_036872915.1 of Nanipora kamurai. NCBI lineage: Eukaryota > Metazoa > Cnidaria > Anthozoa > Scleralcyonacea > Helioporidae > Nanipora > Nanipora kamurai. The sequence continues at coordinate 1,186,056 of JBAHVQ010000374.1, read as the reverse complement.
CCGTTCTTTTCTCGTACTCTTCGTACTTTTTATTTCTTTCTTCGTTTGTTCTGCTCAGCTCATCAGCAAGTGTTGATTTTCCAGCAATGGCGTTTTCTAAGGCAGTTTTCGTTTGTGACAGCTCGTCTCGTAATTGTTTCTCGTTTGACTTCCTTTCGTTCATACCACTTTTCAAAACTTCGTTTTCATTTTTTAGAGACTCCACTTGTTCGTTGATGCTGCGTAAATTCTCGTTCAGTTGCGTCATCTTTCGGAGGTTTTCTTGAAAGCCAAACTCTAACGTAGCTTTCTGTTGTCCTAACGTAGCTATCAGCCGATCTTTATCCTCAGAATCCATCTGCAGCACTTGTCGTCGTGCATCAATCTGCGAAATCTCCACATCACTTTCTTTCAATTTCTGTTTCAGTGATTCGCATAATTTCCGTGTGGACTCTAACTGTCCTTCTAATAATTCTTTCTCTTCTGACATTTTCTGTAACTGTTCCGAATTGGAAGTCTCCTCAAGCAATTCAGCCATCTTCTCTATTTCTTTCCTCTTTAGTTCCAAGGAGGCCTTCAAAGTAAGTATCTCTTGTTCTTTCTGTTTAAGTAGTGGCGCATTTTTCTCAAGCTGTGATGCAAGCTCTCCAACTCGTTTGTTTAAAGAAGATTCCTTCTCTGTGTTTGAGATATTTGATTCATCTAAACATCTTTCCAGCTCGTTTAACTTGGCAACAGCATTTTCACAGTCATTTTCCCGTGATCGTAACAGCTCCAGATTTTTTTGTCGCTCTTCGGTAATTAAAAGTTCTTTGGATTGTTCTAACTTAGCGATCATTGCTTTCTTCTCCTCTAATTCGCTACCTTGCCTTTCCAGTTCCTGGTTTAGACTTTGGATGGTATTTACGTTCTCCTCCAAGCTCTTTGCCACGAAGTCTTTGCTCTGCTTTACAACAGTCAATTCTTTCCTCAGTTCGTTTATTGTCTTTTCATAACTTTCAACTAAACTATTTTTTTCACTTTTTTCAAATTCAAGTCTCTTCATTGCTTCGTGTGCCATTTCGATTTCTCCTTGTAGTTTCTTGGTGGTCATCTCAGAGTCTTTTAATCTCAAACTGGAGCATTTCTGTTCTTGATCAAGCTTAATTTTCACATCCTTCAGCTCTTGCTCCAGTTGAATCAAAGCTTTAGTCTGACTTGCGATCTCATCCCTTCGGTAACGTAATTCAATTGAATGAACCAATGAATGGATTAATAAGTAAATAAATAAATGAATACAAAAATAAACAAAAGAAATTCCTAAATGGTTGTAGGATTATATTAATTATGACCATGACAAACAGGTGCTGTCAAAATTGAATAAAAAATAGTTGAACCAGTCGCCACAGTAATGTATGACAAATTAATTATGCATTTTATTTTGCCCACCTAATGGGCCACTTGCATCAAGAATTATATTTAAACAGCAAAAATGGAATTTTAACCAGTGCAAATCCATTTAGGTTGAGGTTTTAAATACTAATGTGGAATAAGAGAAATATGCAACACTGTTGTCATTCCCTTGACCAAGTATAATTATATTAACCTTCAAAAATTCCTCCATCTTTGTTTTCAGTCATGAAAAACAAAATGGCTTACTGATTTTTAATAGCCAATTTTTTTTTCAAATAGGGTTTCATTCACAAATTAGTGTTGGACTTGTGACTATTACATTTGAACTTGGCAGCTTGTCAGGGTTCTCATTTAAACTAAAAGGGTTTGCTAACTATAAATCCACCACAGCCTTCTTTATTTTAGGATTTCTGAGAATTTAAGGTATTAGAGTTGCTTGGGAAAACAGTTATCTGACTTATGTATTATTGTTGTTGTTATTATTACCATTATTACTATCACTATTACTATTGCTATTATTATTATTATTATTATTATTATTATTATTATTATTATTTTTGTCATGGTTACTTACCAGTAAAAGTAAAAAATCTCAAAAATTTACAATTTCCACTGAGAAATAGCAGAAATCTTCAATATCAATTTAGTCACTGGTCCACTTACCTATATTCCCGTTCTTTCTCCTTCATACGTTCTTCTTGGTGTCTTCGGCCAGCTTCTACGTTATGTCGTGAACATTCTATATGCTGAACAAGCTGCTTCTGTTTGTTTTCCATGGAAACCAACTTTGATTGGCAAATATCTAACTCTTGTACTGACTTTTCCCACTTTTCACCAATGATACCCTTCTCTTTTCTAACAGTTTCCAATGTTCTTTGGAGCTCCCTTATTTTGCCCTGAAAACAACATTGAGTATTAATATAATAAAAGTACAGCACTTAACACTACTGAAAAGACAAATATTTTGGCATCATTCACATTGACATTAATTTAACATTTCCAAATTTAAACCTATTTTCCTTTTCCCTTCCAGATTTCAAGATTCAAACTGAAGTATTACCTCTTGACTTGGTGTTTGAAAAGTAGGAACCATTTCCTCACTGCTTGTGGATGAACTTGCTCTTATTTTAATGGGAATAGCTTCAACATTTACACCTTGTTGTTTGACTTGACTTGGAGTTTCTGTGCACCCTGGAAAAACCTCTTTGCCAGGTTTAGAATTACTGCAAGTTGGACATGAAACCTTTTTGCCACAATCTTCATAGGAATTTGTTTGTCTGTATTGCACTAAAATGGATTGAAATTATCTGGTTAACTTTTTCCATCTACTTCTAATATAGGTTCATCATAACAGGAACACCTATTTGCCATTTTGTCAAGAACAAGAAGTGACCTGATCTAGCGATAAAACAATCTATTTGGCAAAAATTCTGATGATGGTGTCTAATCAGATTTTCATGATTTGGTGTGTTCCAAGTTGTGATCCACACATTGCTGTGAACTTCAAGGAACAAAGGCACAGCCTCAGTTGTTACTAATAATTTAATCATAAAACAACAGTTTTATTGTACTGCATGAGAAGAAACGGTCAAAAATAAAATGAATTAGATTAATTTGTGTTCACAAAAAATAATATTAATAATTATAATTTTTATCTCCATAATCTGCGAAAAGATAGCCGGTCATTTTAATAGGTAAAATTAAACAATAAAGCAAAGAAGTAAAAATAAATAATAAAATAAAATAATATACAACAGATAAAGCAAAAAAGAACATTTCAAGTAATGGAAGCCCACCATTTTCCCTAATAACTGCAAGATTGCTCAGATTGCTACCGAGATTTGATACACGAGAATTTTTCCATGTTCATCAAAACATAATTTATATAATTTCTTTACCTTGCACTTCCTCCTGCAGTTTGTTGTGTTCGGACAATAAGTTGTTGTACTTTGCCATGTTTGTTTCTAAATCTACCTTGAGGCGGTTACATTTACCTATTTCACATTCAAGAGCTTGCTTTTCTTTCAGTAACAGTCCATCCAAGCAATCTATCCGTGAATCTTTGATATGCATATCAGCCATAACTTTTTCATAGGTTTTCTCATATTCGTCGCACTTTTCGGAAGCAGTTTGTAGTTCTCTTTTGTACTGATTACCAATATTCTTTTGTTCTTCGTTCAGTATTTTCTGCTTCTGAAGCGCGGCGTTAAGGCTGTCCAGTTGAAATTGACGTTGTTGCAGCTCCTTGCGATTTCGTTCGAAACTTTCCTCATATTCAGAAACTTTCCTCAAGGCATGGGCCGGTAATCCCTCCTTCCATTCGTCCCTGGCCCAACTCATGATGATAGATATGGTATCGGTGTCTTCCTACAGCTGTATATATATATATGACAAAATATCTCCAATAACCTTCCAAATGTACATCTAACTTTCGCCGTCTCAGCAAGTTAAAAGTCGTTACAATGGTTCCACTTTGGAACTAACATTTGAACCACGAGCACAAAATGCTGCAATCCTATTGGTTCATCCAATCCTCTTACACAGGGAGCTCATGGCGCCCAATTTGAGAAGGCTAAAAATCATTTAGTGATAAATTACTGCTTTTTCTCGAAATGTATGTGATATTAAATTTCTCTGAAGTATTAAAATTCCCTTCTCCATAAATACTATTTATGTAGGTTACTCACTCCAAGCCCAGTCTATGCTGTGTTGCAGGAAAATGTAGGAAAACCCATTTCGGAGGGCTTAAAATTTTATATCCCCGAACCCCCGGGATATTTGTGCCCTTGCTCCTTGAACAGTCTCCCTACATGACCAGATCATATATTAAACTTTATGGGGTTAAAAAAGTAAGTTCTAACAATTTCCATTTAATAATTTAGCTCATGTAGTAATTGTAGTACATTGCTATAATAATAATAATCTTTATTCAGGATACCCACATCACTTTCGTGTTTTTCTATGTACTACAGGTATTACATGTGATGCAAGTGCATTGAATTAACTTTGCTTATAAATGCTTATAAATGTTTATTTTGCTTATAAATGCAATTTTATCTGAATTGAATGAGGGAAATGTTTATGTAAATCAGAATTATTCAGTATCCAACTAGCAACTGCAAATCAGACAGGAATCTGGGAAGAAAGGAGGACAAGATTGTGGTTGAAAGCACAGTGTTGCCAGACATTACTATGATCCGAGAAAAATGACACAGCAAGCTGCTCCCAGCCTGTACCCATTTTGAAATAAGACATCCAGGAGCATTGGCCTGCACTTCCTTGGTACTCTCACAACCCTAGCCTTTTTTACTTTCTATGGCACAGCCCTTTTGTCCTTTCTACATCTTTCATACATTTCCTATGTATGGATTATTTACTCTTAGTCATTAATCTAGCCACATAATTGTGAAATAAATTTTGTCCCATCTCATCCTGTCAGTATCACATTCTATATCAACAATAAAGCACTAGCATTTTTTTTCAATTTTTTTTTAAACACTATTATTTCCATCACAATTACACACTATATTGTTTCACACTCCTTTTTCACAATCCTTTTTCAACACAGGATATAACAGTGTTCACTGTCAAATTATAAAAGCTATTGCGTTTCAGTTACATTTCTAGTTTACTCAATTCCAACATTACAATAAAACAGTTCTATGTGGTTGCTGGATATCCAGTTATTCTTTAGTGAATCTTGGTCTAGTCAACAGCATCAGCACACCAGGACCCACTATTCCAATACTAATCACTGTAAATAATGTGACTGCTTGTCCTCCACTCTTGAAAAAACAAAAAAAGAAAGAGTTAATTATGTGCCAAGTTATATCAGTCTATTTTCAAGGCTGAGCCTGAATGTTCTTAAATTTTCCAAGGATTTGAGCCTTAAACGTTCTTAAAATGTTCTTATTTTTTGGTTTGAAAATCTGATTAATCTGATTGTTTCAACTTTATGTTTACAATGTTATGTTGCGACTGTACATGTACATATGTCAAATAATGCCTAAAGACATTGTATTTTTGCATGATTAGAATTTTAAGCAATTGATTAACCACTCTCATGAACATAACTTTGAAGTTTATTGGCGAGTCTTTCAATTCTAGTACGGCACCTCAATATTAAAAATACACTGTAAATTCCTTACTTCCATACTCATTCTCAGCCTTAAGATGTTATCAACATGTTCTTAATTTTAAACATTTTTCAGCCTCAACGTTCTTATAAAAAAGGTTCTTATAAAAAAAAGAGTGTAGCTGGGACAATGTTATTACTATTCAACAGGGTTACAGTTCATAAGTATTAGGATTAGCTTCAGCCAATAGACTGGGTTAGGATTAATGATAGCCGTTAGAGTCAGGGATATGGTTAGGGTTATGATTTGGATTAGGATTAGGATTAGGATTCTGGATCGTGGGCTTGAGTGTAGTAATCTGTAAAATATCCACATCTGAAAAACTTTAATCTTCGGTCCATGTAGTTCCTTTAAGTGACTTTTTCATGACTTTTTCTCGCTAGCTGCTAAACAGTAACATCAGAAACAAGTACTGTTTACTTCATTCTTTATTCACCGTGGTATCTGATCTCTTCGACACAGATCCCGTGTGCATTCTCAGAATCAAGCCACTATGGAGTCGCATTATAGCATTTTATACGTCTATTAAATCCCAATTAGAAATTGGAACAATTTAATTAAAATTAGAATTCTCGTTAAGAAACGTACCAGTTCTTTTGACTGTGAAGGACCTAATGATGCAAATCGACGAAAACCAAAAATTGGTACGAATCGCCTTGCTCCTTGCGATAAAAACATCCCTTTTTCAAAGAAAACAACAGAATATTAACTTGTCCACACCAACTGCCTTGTTGTTGGAAATCCAATATGGCGTAGTAAACTTAGCCTATACCATACTTCATTGCGCGCAGGAAATTTTCGGGCGTCGGAATGAGTTGACATACGTGACTGTATTTTGTTGTGCAGTCGGACACCGGTGTGACGTTGGTTCAACGGTTCTTGAATGATAATTCATATTTCTTTGCTGAACAATTCACGCGGAGCTGTTTTGGGTTTGATTGGGAAAACTAGTTTACAATCACCCACTACTGTCAGGCTGAGTTGCTGATGTATGTAATCGCAGATGCTTGGACGACGACGATGTCGATATTTGTTTTCTACGGCTACTTTGGCGTTGTTAATTTCATTACTCAACATCCTTACCATCGTCATCTATCTAGGTATGAAACTGTTCCAGGGTGTCCTCAGACTATTTATTAGGGTGACGTGTAAGTGTTAAAAATGTACGGATTGATTTTTAACGATGTTTTTAATGCTATATATTGTAGACGACACGTGTCAATCGTTGTGTTTTGCATTCCGAATCTGTGTTAAAAATCGTTATGTTTACCATCACCTTTGGGAGCAGTAAATAAAGTACTTATTTGACCATCAAACTTTTTAAAGTAGTCAAAATCATAATTATTCTAAGTTTAGTTTTACATGTAAATTCGACATCTAGGACATTTCCTGGAATGAAGCAGACTTTTTACATGTAGTAGAAGTGAAACATCAAATGCTGATTTGTGGGACTAATCTGAATTGTCATTTTAAGTTTCATCGACAATTGTAGTCATACATACGAGCAAACTCCATCTACAAAGCGTAGAGAGTGTAGGTGTTTGCAAGCTTGGACATAAACAACGAAAGGCTTTCATGTTAATTCATTACAAATTCAGAGCTGCAAGGTGCCCACACATTTTGTCAATCATTTACTGCATATTTTCCCTGAGACTGAATTCAAGTCCATCTCCTTTTTTTTTTTTTTAAATTATGCTTCATGCTACTTAAGCTGACAATTTTATCAGGTATAAAAAAGCTTGTGCAAGTCAGTTCACCTAACTGGACAACACCTGTATACCTATTGACTATTAATTAAATTTTTAAATATATAACTATATTAATATACCTAAGCCTTTGAGTATTTGTGATGCATTTTAAACCAGTGTCATTTCTTTTTCTAGGTCCACAACGCTATAAAAATTCTGGAACATTCTTACCATTTCAACATGAAATAAAAAACAGGGATAAAATTGTACCTACTGATAATCCAGTTGCTGTCGTTACAGGTGGCTTAACAAACCAGGTTGAACACAAACCAACACATGGTCAGATTCTTGAGTCAGTGGTTAATCCACTAACTAATAAGACAGGTTAGTGTGGGTATGAAATGCAAAACTTCAGGAAGTGGACTGATACTTTCAGTCCTAATACCTTTGTGCTACATCAGTCTCTTCCTTCCAATATACCGGTATTCTAGCATTTTTTTACCTTTTTATTTGCACATTGAAGGGCTTGACAATATTTCATTTGCACCCAGTGCACAGAACAGTACATTATCAGTGATGGAATGACATCCCCTTTGCATTTTTAATAGTCACCCAACAGTTTCTAGTAAAATAAATGTTTTGTGATAATTTTTGGCTAATGTGATTTAGCGTTAGCCTGTTATCAACTCAGATAGTAACATCTAATCATTGGTGTTTTCGTATTTTTAAATTCAAACCTTTTTCTCGATTTTTTGATACAGATATATCACTTGCCAGACCATCAAATACCAGAACAAGTCTTTTGAATTCAAGTAGCAAACTTCCTGTATCTGAGATTGCATTTGATAGTTCAGATTATGTTCTCAAACAATTGAAATATGATCAGAAAAGTATGTTGATGATGGGTAAACCACCAAAATATCCAGGTAAATTTGGTTCATTGATCTTGTGGACTTCAGTAATTTATCAACCCATTAACGGACAACAGTGCACTTTAGTATTCTACTCTGGCGAACACCAGACATTTTGTTTCAGACCCATACATGTTTATTTGTCAGTTTGAAGGTATTCATATGAAAAATGTTTTCTTGAGGTCTCAAACCTGGTCCAAGGCCATAGACTGAGGTTATCATTGAGACTGTACAAACCAAAACTTGGTCTTTTGCCTAGGTTACGTTGTTGCAGTTGATTTGTGGCTCAATTCACCGTTTATTACAGATTTTAAGAAATTACAGCTTGACATTAAGAATATTTTATTTTGCCTCAACTGAAGCTTAGGGTACGTTTGATTGGCCCTATTCCAATATAAGAATATATTCCAGAATATTCCAGAATAGCTGCTTTGAATACACTTAAATTATAATAGTCGCTCAATTGAACAGATATTTTGCTTTATTCCAAGTATTCTTATTGCAGAATAGGGTTAATCAAATGCATCCTTATATCGACTCAGAATTTTTTTTTCCAAACCCCCAGTCCTCTGAAATCTGGTGTGATGTTAAATGGTTAGAGCATTGTACCGGAGTTGATAAATATTCTGAGTTGACAAAAGCTGGAGAAGCCACAAAAAAATTTCATTTACTATAATGTGAATGTCTTCATTTTCTCCCTCCACCATATAAGATTTGCTTTTGTTATGGTAACCTTTGTCCAAGTCTATATTATATCAAAAAGACATTATTATAACAAGTAGCCATTTTACTTATTGCTGAACACGAACGTAGTTCATGTGGGAGCTTGGTAAATCTCAGATGACTAGTGGACGTTCAACTTCTGCTTAGGCAGTACATGTGATGAACCTGCACCCTAGCTCACCATCTGAGTCATGTGAGCTCAATGGTTAGAGCGTCTTACGGCTCATCAGAAGGTTGCTGGTTTGATTCCTGACTAGGGCTCAGAAATCATTTTTCTGAGAGAACGAGCTTGACAAACGTCCACTAGTAGTCTAAGTAGCCATTTTTTACAAAAATTGAAGTCTAAATACCTAATTGGAATCAGCTTGGTAGTGAAACAATATCACTGCGAAGATGTCACACAATAAGGTGTGCTGACGTAGCCAATCAAATTGCAGCAAATGTTACAAAAGTAGAGCATTGTGTTGGTATTGCTGAACGATATGTATAAAGCCAGTCAAACAACTGCTAAAATTTTTGACAGGAGATCTGACATTTCGAGCGAACGTGCTCCGACACGGTCGGCGTGAAATGTGCCTTCGTTCAAAACTTTAGTTTATCTAGCAAAACTCTGTCAGTTCTCTGACCCTTTTGGCTTTATATAAATTGCAGCAAACACATAATTAAAAAATGTCTAAGTGTATTAATGGTTTAATATGGATGTTAAGCATAAATTGCGTGCACGTAGAAGCTTGGTGTTACCACAGCCGGAAAATCATTTTGTTTGCCTCAGGCGGGAATCGAACCGCAACCTTCTGATGACCTAGCCTAGTTCCCACCCCTTCCCGATACCGCGGGCTAGGCTGCGGGCAGGCTGCTTACTTAAACCCCAGGCTGCAAACTGATTCCACTGCCAAATTTCAAGGCGGAAGTGAAAGGTTTACGAACTAGGCTACTGATGACCATTGAGACGCGGCCACGGTTAAGCTACCGAGTCTCAGATGGTGAGATGAGTTCGCACCTGCACCTTAGCTCACCATCTGAGGCTTGGTAACATAATGGTCAGCGTCTCACCGGTCATCAAAAAGTTGCGGATTCGGTTCCCATCTGGGGCTCTGAAATTGTTTTTCTGCATGCCCTCTGATATAATTCCACAGGACCATTGGTAAAACCATCTTTACATTTACATTTAAAGTGGAAATTGTTATTGGTATCCCAACAGTCCAGAGGCCAAACAAAGAGTACCTGTCATCAACTCTTAAACAGCTGGTGGAGCATCTTGGTGACAGTGAAGTAAGTCAGTGCCACATTGTTGTCTTTTCTGCTGATCTTGATCCATCAGGCAACCAGAAAACAGCAAATTTGGTCCAGCAGCATTTTAAAATGGAAGTTGACGTTGGCTTAATTGAAGTTATAAAACCAGACAGAGCATTCTATTCAAAACTAAGTGATCTACCTCTCCTGTGGAAGGACAAACCAGACCGCGTTAAGTGGCGTTCAAAACAGTGCCTGGACTATGCATTGTTATTTTCATACTGCAGAAACTTAGGGAAGTATTACTTACAACTAGAGGATGATGTTGTAGCCACACCTGGTTATTTCAACCAGATGAAGTCGTTTATCCAAGCACGAGGCTCGTCAAAATGGTCAAACTTGCAGTTTGGTACACGGGGATTTATAGGCATGCTCTACAGGGGACCTGACCTTGGCAGACTAGCACTCTTTGTTAAAATGTATTACTGGATTTTTCCGGTTGATATACTGTTTAGGCAGTTCAATGATTTCCATTTGTATGGAAACAGTCGTCAGGATGTATATAATCCCCCACTGTTTCGTCACGTTGGTGCAGAGTCTTCTCTTAAAGGTCAATCACGTAAACTGGAAGATTTACATGGACAAATACAAAGCAAGAAATACACAAACAAGCGACAGTACAAGGACGCAAACAATCCACAGTGTTTAATTTCCACAAATATTGAAGTCTTTAACGGTAATACCGTTGATGGTCCTTACAGGACAGCAAACTTAGGGTTTTTCTGGGGAATGAATGTCAAACTCTATGACTTTGTACTAATTACGTTTTTGAAAGAGTTAGTATTGCTTCGTGTTGTGGTTGAGACTGGCAGTGAATTTGCACCAGAGGATTTAATTGGCGAAGCAAAATTGGAGACATCGGCTGTGGCTAAAGATGGTGGATGTGATGGCAAAAACTTTGCTCTGCTGAGGAGTAAAAGGATTAAAGGTAGAATTGAAAGTTCTGCCGAAAAGTTTGGTGGGATACCTGGGGTCAAATGCATTCGTTTAACTGTAACAAAATTGAACACAGACTACAAAGGGAAAGGAAGATGGTTAGTTATCAGAGAGATTGCTGTTTGGTCGCAGTGAGACATAAACCTAACAAAAAAGTTCTGTAGAGCGTATTCACTTAACGTTAGTTACCATGTTGGCGTTCCTCAACAAATGGATTTTAAAGTAGCTGTTTACAGTTTGTAATGTTCCAAGTTTCAATTAGTGCGGTCTTCGTTTACAGGAATTTCTATCTTTCGAATAATTGTAAGTTCGGAACCGACTGTGTTTAACGGTTGGAGAATTGCCATAAATATGATATACTTGTCAAATTGAGCAATTTTCAAGATTATCAAATTATAACACATTATCTTCCGTTTTTCTTCGGTGAATTTTCTGAAAATAAGAATCAGGATATTTTTTTCGCCTGAGGATAACAGCAAAATATTACGGGGAGTTTGTCGAAACAGATTTGTTTTGCTATAGAATTTGTCATTTTATAAAATTCTGTTCCATGAAAAATTTTGAAAATTAGATGTTGTTACACTTGATCTGTTTGCTTTATTTACCAAGTTTTAAAAGGTTTTCACCGAAGGAAACATCCAAAAATATAACCTTTGTACTGACGTGGACGGTGTTGTCGTGATACAATTACGATTCAAGGAGAATACTATCTACGCATGCGTACCACGTGATATTTGGTTACTAGTTCACTGTTAAAATTATTCTAGAATCATCTTTCGTTAGATACACCAACATGGCCGCCTTACCCTTAAATCTCTGGGGAAGGAGTGAATACGCTCTATTACTTTATCTCGGATGCTAATCGGAAACAAATTTAGCCTTGGACTACGTCCGCACAATGCGGGAACAATTTGAAAACGGCACGAAAAAGTGACGAATAACCGTCGCGTTCGTACGGCACCGGGTCCAAAGTGTGTGATAACATCACTTTAACCGGAGCAGTTTGAAAATGGTTTCCAGATGGCGCGATATGGAAGTAGTACGCTTGACGGTGTTGTGTGAACAGCCGTACCGGTATTTTTTGACCTCGGTATGTTATCCAAAGTCCTCTCCTTCTGGATCAGAACTAATCAGCTTCCCGTGTTGTTTTCTTCGACTGGCTTGAAAAAATTCGAAATTGTTTGCCGTTGCTTGGGCGGTCCTAAAATTCGGGCTTCGTGTGAACCAAGGAATTCGTTAGAATTTTATTTTCAATTTTAACTCTGTAGCAGACATTTTTAAATTCGTTGATGTAAAAACCTTATCCAGGGCTCTTGTGGACATCAGCGATGTTACTGAACCCGGTTTATCTAAAGTCGTCAATTAATCAAACTGAGTCGCCGAGCTGATGTCATTTTTACATCAATCTTGTGCACGGACATGCATTATTTATTCCGTTTAAACGAGGCTAAAATAAGCCGCGAACAGGGTATGTATACGAGCGTTTTCTCGACTTAAATTAGCCGCGGCTTATTTTGGTCGTGAAAATCTTCATTAAAGGCCACTTATATGAATCAGTGTTCGCTTATTTTAGCCCATAGATAATCAAAATAGTTGGGAAACTGCCAGAACTTAAGAATAGAGAAACTGACGTTTCGAACGAAGGACCTTCGTTGGAGTGAAGGGTCTTCGTTCGAAACGTCAGTTTCTCTATTCTTAAATTCTGGCAATTTCCCAGCCCTTTTGATTATCTACAAGCTGTTCAGAACTGCCGACGCAGCACTCTATGTTTATTTTAGCCTAGGCTTATTTTCTCTCGTATGAACTGCCCTATTGTTAACTCCAGATAGTCACGTTGCAATATGTCATTTTAACTATTGCAGAACAATATGGCACTCTTACCCGTATCCCAAATTATGCCGTGGTAAATTTTTAGGAAGAGTTAAAATTTTACACGATACAGCAAAACTTCACCAAAGTTAAATTGTGGTCAGTACTTTAACCACTATTTATAAAATTAGTGGCCATTCCAAATATCCCAATGTAGAATGGACGCAAATTTGGTAAATTAGTTATAAAACTAGTCATATTCAAAGTGCTACTCTGGTTTCGTGGCCAGCAAAAGCTACATGCAATTAGCCCAAAAACTTTTCTAGTTAAAAACTAAAAACAATAACACTAGAATAGGGTCACCGGGTATCTCCCTGAAAATGAAGACTAAGCGGGGTCACCGGATATCTCCCCAGAAATATAAAGAGGTAAGAAAATATCAAAAAGCAAACCGAGAAGGGAAAAGGAAAAT
>JBAHVQ010000374.1:1143309-1160821 GCA_036872915.1 Nanipora kamurai | reverse complement strand
TTTGAGTACGGTTGCGATTTCTTGAGAATCTTCCAGTTGATGGTGTACGGTGTGTTAGAGTCTTTTAATTTCCAAATATATTTGCTGAGTTCTGTGGCATGTTTCTTGCTTTTGTTTCGTAGTGATTAAAAATTCGTAGTGATTAAAAAATAAAATCTGTAGTGATTAAAAATTCGATGAAGTAACTTGTGTTTTCACTTTGTTGTGTATATATATATATATATATATGTGTGTATACAAACGTGTTGATAGCAAGCATGGTGTGTAAAATCATATATGAAAGAGTGCTCAATGCAAATGCAGAGCAGTATAATGAAGTGCAGGAAAACTGGAGTACCCAGAGGAAAACCCTCAAGGCACAGGAGAAAACCAGCAACTCTACCTGTCTCACATGAATCTCATGTGATCACACATGTGATTGTTAACCCAGACTGAAGAGGCTTAACCACAGTGGTGAGAGAGAACACACTAATAGCAGAGACTCCACAGGTGGCACCCTAAGGTACAAGGTTGGAGTGGTAACTTCAGTAAGAGGGAGGGGTTATATTGGATAATAAGCTAATGTTTGTGATGTTTATCTCTGTAGAAATTGAGTGTAAATGGCCTATAATCTCCCAATAACCAATAAGAAGTGGAGTGCTTGCTGACTATCACACAGCCCAGGAGGGGGGACCACCACGGCACATGGCCTGGGTGCAACATTTTCAGAAACAAAAATTCAATTTTTTGGCTCTTTTTCTAAATTGAAATATATTTTGCAAAACAAAAAAATGTTAAATCAATGTCTTGACCAGGAAAACCCAGGGATAAGATGGCCAGCACTTACCAGGGGGAGTATTTTGCAGATCCTATGGTCCTGCAGGTTTCCTGTGGGGATAGAGGTGGGTAATAAAAATGGTGGAATGCCGGAGGTTTGGGTCACTAAGCAAAGCCAGATGAGGGGAGTTATAAAAGCTAAGGAAACTTCATGTTTTAAATTTAAGTGTCGAAATATTAAACTCTGCTTCTGAAGGGGGATGGTAACAGCAAGAATTGGACCATGCATTAAACTGTTGTCTTCAAGAGTGTGATGCAATCTTGAACATGGGAAAATGAACGTCAGCTATCTGGTTTCAACCTAGTTTTAATAATTAATACTTACCTTTCCCGTGTAAATATATTCTAAGACCTTCTTAAACACGTCAGGTCTGAATTGTACCTCAGGAATATGAGCAGAAAATCGGGCATCTTGTGTGTCCCTCCACTCACGAAACTTAGCACATCTTACTTTCAGGATTAGTCTGTGGGCATATAAACGTTCCTTCGTATTTCCAACAATGAACACGACATCACAGGAGTCAATATCTTTCATTAGCTTCTTTAAGTCATCAATCAAACTTTCTGTTTTGCTCCAGACTTTGGTATTTCCTTGGCAGTTAAATTCAACTCCAGTTAAATCTGCCGCCATGGTTACATAAAAATTTGTGCGGGAACTGGACACGCGTGTAGTCACAATCCACGAAACACATGCAAGCACTTATTTAGTTATAAATTTCCCCTTTTGTGTAATTCATAATGGCCAGTTTTTCAAAATAAACTATGCTAAATATGAAAAATAAGGCACGGAAACTTACAAATCATCATAGTTAGGTACACAAGGATAGAACATGCTTAGATTTTTCCATAAACCTTTGCATGCCTATTCTGACATTTGCTTGTGATGCAGGGTGACAGGAATTGGGTTCTGCCATGCAAAGGACTTTAATTATCAAGCAAGAGCCAACAAAGTGACAAACTTGACTAACAAGCTTGTTGTGCAACACACAGTTGTAAATGCTCTCAGATGAGAATGGTTTCCTTTTTTCCTAGTATTGCACCCCTATTTTGCCACTCTCCCTTCATTTCATTGCAGGTGACCTATCTTGTTTCCCATTAGCTCATCAAGCTCCAAGACACAGCATTTGACTTGTGATACACCTGCTGCATTGCAAATAAACTCAAAGTTCATTGAATATAAATTGTTGGCAATCTCACTATATAATGTCAAGTATATGTATTTATACTGGGGCTCAGGGGTCCAGTATAGGAGAGAATCACAATGCCAAATGAAAACTTGTGTTGTTTAGTTAAGCTAAACTGGAAATCTCTCTCCCTTTTGACCTAGGTAACTTTAATCATTAATCCAAATAAATATATTTCGAACTTTTATTTGTTCAACAAAAAAATACATAAAGTTGTTTGTAGACAAGGTGAGGTTCATCATATTAAAGAATAAAGTTATTTCTTCTTTAAGAAGCTTTCCACAGGGAACTGTAATAGTCTTCATCAATCCTCTAAAATCCACTGTATGTCAAATCAGCTCTTGTAACATTTATTCTTCAGTGACTTCAGACAGTTCCAAGTCCACATCCAGCTTATCCAGCCTATTTGGATCTGGCACGCATCTTTCTGCGTTTTCGTTTAAGTCTAAGAACATAATCATAATATAAAAAAATTATTTATCATTCACATTGACCTGGATGACAATTGGATCTGCATTCACATGGATAAAGCTAACCACATGAAGAAAGGATTGTCTGTTTCAATGTATGTTATCAGAGGAAGTCAGTCATTGGAAATGAAGAAAGCAAGTGCTTTAGTTTAACAATGGACTGCCATGTAAGTTAAACATTGCTGTTCTTTACATGAATTTAATGAAAATATGAATAACCACCAACTGATGCAACTCCAGCAACTGAAACTGAAGGATGGAATTAATAAAAAAGCACAGAATGGTTATGATTTCTAAGACTGCCTTCTACAATTTCACTGAAACTAAGCAAAGGTCCAGGTAAAGGAAAGTAAACCAGGTTCCCCATGGTTTTGCAAATTATATTTTGTATGTATTTTAGCACAGACATATGTGCTTCCAAAGAAAAACGATTTCTCTTGCATATATCTCAATGAAATAGACATATTTTTGAAGTGATACCTATATCATTTCAGACATTTGTTAAATGGCTGCATTTGAATCTGCAGTAAATTTCGTTGCTTTCTGGGGAACGAAGGTTCGAAATGAAATGGTTGGAAGAAATATAAGACTGCCCATCTAATTTAACAACTTCGATGCTATATTAGAAAGGTTTCATACCTTCGCATACGTTTCTTCCTCCACTACAAGAAAACAAAACAAAAAAGCACTGATGAGTTAAATAGCAGATAGCAGCATGTCGGTGTTCTAATAATGTTGAAGAAAAAGTCGAAAATAAGCACATTTAATACAAACCTTGTCCCTCATTTTTAACTGAAAGAGTCGTTGAACTCTTTACCTAGACTGTAGCGCATACAATTTACAATGATGCCAGTAAGAACGCCAGATTTTTAAGGATGTCTTGGTCAACAATTTAACACTCACCAAGAGACTTCGATGGCGGCCGCAAAAGAGAGGAACCCACGCTGCACAGCGCGAATAAATTGACATTAAAAACACCCGAATTTAAGCCCACCGACTTTTTACCTAATGTCGAACAAGAACTCAGTTCATGTGGGAGCTTGGTAAATCTCAGACGACTAACAGACGTTCGTCAACCTCGTTCTCTCAGCTCGTTTCTGAGAGAACGAGCTTGACGAACGTCCACTAGTGGTCCAATTTTTTACTATCGCTCGAAACATCAGTTTTGCCTTCCAAAATTTCGACAGTTCCCAGACCCCTTTGGCTTTACACACGTCGATCAATGTTAGCAACGCAGCAACACTCTACTTTTATATCATTGTTTGGATTTTAGAAAGTTCCCATAAGTAATTACATAAAAATCCCAATAAGAAGAAACAAATAAATAGAATTAAACGTTGAATTAAGTGTTGCAGAATAACGGTGTTTTGATTATATTGTGCAATGAGACCTGCTGTCGGGAAAGAGTTAATGTCAGTAACCTATACTTGTTATATTCAGGTTTCCACGGAACCGTTCTCCTGAAAGGTAAAACCCTTTTCTTTTCCATATTTTCGACACTTTGCAATCAACAGCTAGAATGCAGATGTTCGCACATTAGTTGGCTGTGATTGGCTTAGGCCGACACACGCAATACTTCAAAACTGTGCGTTACTGTTTTTAATGGGAAATCTGTGAAACTCTTGAATAATTTCATTTTATTTACAAATGTATTTACAGCGTTTCTTACGTTTCTTAAGTTTATTACTTACAAATAAGTCGACTTTTTCTTTCTTTTTTTTTTTTTTGCAAAAGAACAAATTAAGATGAGAAACAAGTCAGACCAAGTGTGGAACAATTTTTCGTTCAAAGTTAGCGGGTCCAAGTATGGATATCAGCTTTCCTGAAATATGATCTTAAGAATTAAGATCAGAAGTCAGGTTTTCAAATGCGCAGATGAGACAAGGTGTCAGAGAGCTAAGGTAGATAATAAATAGAACTAGTACACTTGTCGCCATTTAATTAATGCGATAAGAACGGTGTAACATCAGAACAGCTATTCACTTTCATAACTTCATGGAGTTCGAAGGACTCCTCGCCATCTGAAACTGAAGTAGAGCCATGTTTTTTGACAAATACAAAACTTTATTTGACGACATCGTACTAAATATATGTCGCAGAATGGAAAATATAAAAGCAACTTCAAATAACTATCGGGTCAGACCTGGCCTTTTGTACGCAGCTGGATCTTGCTTCTTCTTCGCCACATCCTCGGTTCTTGTTCATGTTGTAGACGAAATCCAAGCAATCCAAGCCGTGTTCTGCCGGAGTTTAGTCCAGCTTATACTTACGATACCCATGTTGATCTACCATGGAGTTAGCCCTATACCAGAACGTGAAAACATGTACCAAACTTCTCTGTTGTTGCTGCGTGGAGCAGCTGGTTCCTCTGCACTGTGTTTCCAATTCTACGCTTTCCAACACATGCCCTTGTCCGACGCAACAGTGCTAGTGTTCGCATCACCGATCTTTACAGGGATCCTTGCTTTCTGCTTTTTGGGTGAAAAATGGAGTAAAACAGACGCTTTATCAACCGCGGTATGCTTCCTCGGTGTTATACTCATTGCTCATCCAGCAAGTTTCTTGGTCTCTTCTTTTGAAAGCAGAAATCATTTCGTAGGCAGCCTGTTTGCTGTCACAGGCGCCATTCTATCATCTGTCAGCATTATTTTGGTCAAGCAACTTCGTGGAGTTCACTATCTGATGTCTTCGTTTTACCTTGCCCTGGTCGGCAGCATGGGTACCGGCTTTGTGTGCCTCTACCCCGGCATTTTGCACCAAGTCATTTGTGGCCACCAGTTTCTACTTGTGTTCATTGGTTTGTGTGCCATCGGTAAGTACCTTGCAGTTCGAACGTTTCTCAGTAAATCAGTCAACTTCTCAAATCTTCCTCCGTAGGTGGGCAGTGTCTTTTAGCCAAGTCCCTTCAAACGGAGAAAGCAAGTACAGTTGCCTTGGTTCGGACATTCGACATTGTTTTAGCCTTCATCTTTCAGCTGGTTTTCTTCAACCACGAACCAAACATCTACAGCATCTTTGGTGCTTTTTTAGTATCCTTTTGCAACGTGAATGTAATCCTCAACAGCTTAACTCCCACGGAAAACGGAACAGAGAACAGTAATTAATCAGAAGAATAAATTCGCATATAATTAAATGATTATGTAAGATATAATAAACACTGAAAGATTTAATCTAAGTGTAAATTAATTTTCAACGATGAAAGCGGAATAAAAAACTCGCTATTTGAGCAGAAGAAAAGAAAGGGAAATCAAGAAGTATGCAGGAATAGAAGAAAGAATATAAAGAAAGAAACAAATGAACAAATAAATATATCAATAATCACTGTAACAAAGTGTATGTAAAAATTCCTCAAGTATTTTTAAAAGTAATCAGTTCCCATTAGGTAAAACCTATAACGATTTCAGGTTAATAATCGACCATTTTGTGAAGAATCACTAGTATTGATTCTTTGGATCAACGTCATGATATGGTACTCGATTGGGCTTCAAACCAGCGACATGTTTGTACAATGACTATATTAATTAATACAACACATTGGGTTTTATGGAAGGCAATCTGAAAATTGAAAACATACGGACGATAACATTTCCTCGGTCAGCTGTCGTAAAACTTAGTTAATGACGTCATAGTATGTGCAGCAAGTTAATTACAACAAATCATTGTAATTAGAACAAGCGCGAACGTTCTAAATCGAAAATTCAAAACGGCCTTGAAGTCTTGTGACGAAGCGATAGAAAGTAATGGAATTAAGGTTAGAGTAGATTATATTAACATAACATTTGAGTTCTATAATTCCCAATTGCTAAAGTGATTCAATCACTAGACACTCATTTCGGGCAACTCAACTGAAGTACAATATTCATTTAAATATAAATCGGGATTTGTTCAAGAAAAATAAACATTACTGAATACTTTTTAGTGCCACTATTCACCAAAAAATACTTTTTAATTCTTCTTCCAACAAACAAATGACTCTCAAATTGAAAACTAATCCTGCTCGTTCTCGTAAACAAATAGTTCATAAATTTCTGAAGTCAAGCTAGCTAGATCTAAGGATTAAGAAGGATCGGGGTATGTCCGATGTTAGTTTAGTACCAATAAACATCTGGTTCACGCCACAAAAATGTCGTCGTTTTCTCGATTTATAAAAGAATTACCTTTCTTGCCGAAAAAATTTAGACAACAGCAAAGCCCTTCAGAAACTCGTACATCAATGGGACAAGGATTAACAGGCGTAACAATTAATGTTTATGAGCTGGAAGTCCAAGACGAGAGTGGCAACGCAGGACAAGAAAAAGAAGAAGAGAGTGAGCAAGCAAGTAGTGACGCTAATCCAGCGTCTGAAGAGGAGGAAGTTCGTTTCGCAGGTTTACCTACAACCTCTGGCTTTTCGATAATATCGTCACACCAGCTCCGCTACGCGAACATTACAGTGTTATGCACAAAGTGCCGGAGTGAAGTTCCTATTGCAACGTTGCAATACCATCGGAGAAGACACCAAGCGTTGCAAGCTCTGAGATATTCGATTCAATCTCCACCCGTAACCATCAGAGGACTTCTTCGCAGGAGGAATAAAATAATGAACAACGTTAAGGAAGTCGTCTTCCCACAAGACGGACAGCTCATCAGGGCTATACATAAAATTAACGTAGCGTTTGAACTGCTTAAAAGTGAGTTGTATGGCATAAGTGCTGATCAGGTTGCTTACACTGGCCGTTGGAGAGGTAATGCGATCCTATTCGTATAATTTACATAAAATTACTAGCTCTTGTGAACTAAATCTGTTTTAGAAACCAAGTGATTAACTGCCTCTTCAACATTTACTGTCACCGCAAGAAATAACCTGCATGTTCGTATGAAAGTGTCTGTCTTTTGGGTAAAACTCCTAAACTAATAGAAAAATGCTTGAGACCGGTCAGTTTTGAAAATACTTGAACATAAAGCTACGCTACGTTTTCAAAAGACCTGGATGCTGAAGAAGTTTGCTTCTGTTCTGTCCCGTAGTGTTTCCAAATGATCCTCGCATCACTCAGTTGTTTGTCATTTCTTTCTAAATAAACAAGGTGACCGTAGTGGTTTTTCAAAAATACCGCCAGTTGGACATCCATGAATTGTAGTTTGACTTAACAAGAATTTAGAAACGAAAGAAATCGATTGAATATAATTAACGGAAGATATATAACATTTGAATATGATCATTAAAAAACTAAAAAAAGATTGATTTTTCAATTTTCATTCTGTTGTTTTTAGAGAAAGATATAAAGACGGAAGGTAGAATCTTGAATCGAAAAGTGGCGTTCGGAGTGAGCAAGTACAGGAGACCAGACAGTAGCTCATCAATTACCAAATGTGTTTACCTGGATGACTTCTTAGAACCAGGTAAAGGAGTGTTTCTGGGAATTTATCAGGGATACAATGGCAGTTATGTTGCACATTTGTGCGTTCGTGAACTTCATAAAGACATTAGGAAAAACTTGCAATGTGTTTGGGACATGGACTTGAGTGCAGACGACATCAATGTTGTTTTTCAAGAAGCTTATCAAAGAATTGATCGAATTCAGCTTATAGGAGAAGGTGAAAATCCCTGGATACGATGGAGTGGTTGCTCGGCAGTCACATGTCTTCTTGTTGGAAGTATGTTGTATGTAGCCAACGAAGGAAGCTTGAAGGGTTTCCTGATACGAGAGAATAACACCATAAGACAAGTGACGTCAGTTCACGACTTGTACAACAGAAAGGAGCATATGCGCGTGCGCAAGAATCAGGGAATGATCGTGAAAACAGAAAAATGCGCCCTTGTGAACGGAGTACTGGCAACGACGCGGGGTCTCGGTAATCAAGGAGACTGGAGACTAAAAATGTGCGTCATAAATAGACCAGCATTCAGAGCACTAAGCTTGAAAGAAAGAGACAGAATTCTTGTTTTAGCTTCCGAGGGGCTCTGGAAAGTGTTTAACTTCAGAGACATATTGTTTCTCTTGAATAAATTTATCCATGATGCACTGCGTAAGAAAACATTGTCTGAAACTGAATCGGAAAAAGAGTCTGGGAAGACAGGAATTCACGAGGACCACAACCTTCTTGGTGTGCCTAAAGCAATAAAACATGATTCGGAGTTTCGTTCTTTTACAAAACATCACAATAAAAGTCCCATTGATTTTCGTGTGCCAGAGAATGTCAACTGGAGAGCAGATAATCCCCAAATTGTTATCAGGAAAGCGTCCGTGCTAGTCGAAGAGCCAAGCTTGCAAAATACTCCAGGAACCTTGATTGGGGACAGCAATTTTAGTGAAAGTGAACACGATGACGAAGATTTACACGAGTTAGCGAAAATTATCAGCGTGGAATGTGAGTCTTTTTACGCGCGACGAGAAATATCGCGTTTGCTGAGCAAGCGTTTGTTGAAAAGCGCATTGATCGCAGGAGCGGAAATGGACAACGTTGTCATGGTGCTGCTTCTGCACGGATTTAAAATTCAACGTAAAAAATAACTGTATAATATAAAATTTTAGAGTATTTTGGAAATGACAAGTTAAGAATTAACGATTACTATAGTAAACATTACTAATCTTAGCCTGTAAAACAAAAAGTAAGGAAGGTCACGTTTTTTAGTAAAACCATCATTTTATCGACATGCCGCCACCTTCTAACTGCTAAGGACTTTTCTCTAAGTCCTGACATGGCGGAAGTATTTAATCCTTCGACGTCCACTTGTAGGGAAAGTCCAGCGGTGCCTAAATTTACTAATTCCAACAGTATTTTTTTCTCTCTTGTCTCCCAAACTAGTCGGAGTGTTCAGTGTAGAAAAAAAACATCGCGAGAAAGCTGTCTTCATCTCTTTTACAAAAAAAACCTACCGGGGCGCAGGAAGAATTTCCAAAAGGGATGGTCTTAATTTAGGATTTAGGTGTTTTTCGGCAACGAAGTAAATCCATAACTGGATCCAAGGGCATGCTTCCCAGGTGTGTTTAAAATTATATGTCATTAGATCCCAATTTCGAGCAATGCCCGGTCACTTAATGAATACGAACGTCATAAAAATATTTAAAAATCATTAAAAACGTTACGAAAACCACTGGTTAGCGATGCTAAGGGGGAGGCTTGTCCCCTGTACCCTCTTGATTGTAAACTTTACCATGGTATTTTCAATAGTTGTGCCTGTTTTATAATTTCACAAATTCAGTGAAGTGGCTTCGCTTATGGATGTTTGTAGACGTAAATAAGTGATGCTATTAAGGTTTTTTTGAATTAGCACTATAATTTCGTTTTTTCTATCATAGCACTATATCCTCAATTCGTTATCCTTGTTTTGGAATATTGTTACGCCAGTGAAAGGACTCAGGCGCTTATAAGCATGAAATTATTCAAAAGGAGTCATATTTAGTCAAGGTTGTTTAGATATCAGCATCGCTTAACGTCTCCTGAAGTTGTCTAAGATATATCTTCAAGATATATTACAATTCACAATCAACACTTCATTTGGCATTTAAAGATTAATAGTTATTATTTCAAACATATGATTAAATTATTAAAACAAAAATATGATTAAATTTACATTGAAAGTTTGGTAAAATGTTGGAAGGCGTTAACACAAGTATTTCTCGACAAGAATCATCTGCAAAACCCTATATCGACATTGGTATTTTCAAGAAATCATCTCATGCAAGCGTACAAGATCTTGGAACGTACGTTAATTCTTTGAACTTTAAGTAAAATGCCTTTAATTCCACTATGATTTCTAATAAACGGAACTTGTTACACTGCAGGGCCTGGTAGCTTAATTAACAGTTAGCTTTAATCCAGGATTACCAGTTGATTTGTTGATATAGTTCCTCATATTCTGGTGCGGCAATCAAGTTCAGATTTCATGATACAACATCTTACTGAGTCCACCTAAAACTTTTCCAAAGAATAAATCAGCTTTCCATGGCAATATTCTAGGATTACATTAATCGCCAGTGGAACAACTGGGTACGTGTCCAGAGGGTACCTCGGTGTACTTGGCCACCTTGGTTTAGTCGTCCTCCAAAGTCATTTGAAGTTGTCTAATATATACATTTAAGATATATTTCAATTCATAATAAACATATAAGATTCGGTCTTTCAAGTTCAACTCGGGCTAGGATTAGACAATACGATTAAGCGGGTAAAGTTTTGGCTGTTATGCATGTTAAACTGAGAACAAGACAGCAGAATGATCCGTTGGCTCAAACTTGCCTGCTTCTCATTAATTACTATGCGCCTAAACCAAGAAATTGCGCCGTTACATCACATTGTGTCAACGTACTCTTAAACTTCAGCAACACAAAAATACAACCGAATTTATTATGGAAATTTGGTAAAATTTTGGAATTGGTTACACAAATATTCCCTGACGGGAATCATTCTCGAAATCGCTTTTTAACTTTGTTACTTTTAACGTGGTATCTAAAGTAAACGTGGAAGACGTTGGAACATATTTTAGTCCTTTGAATCTTGAATCAAAACCTGCATATCCACCAGGACTTCTCATAAATTGAACTTGTTCCTCTTGTTCAGGTTCACCTTGCCTTGTGGGGAGTTCACTATCATTTTTCTCTATCCAGAAATTATTCATTTTAATGTTATTATTATTGTTTTTATTCTTGCTATCACCAGAATATCGCCTTTTTCGCTTAAAGCACCAAACAGTTGAACTAGCAACAAGAAGTATCAGTAATGCGGCAGGTACACCGACGAACAATGCCAGCTTCTTTGCGTCTTTCTCCCTAACAGGTGTACCTTCAACTGGAAGATCAACAACTGCTGAAGTGGTCAAAATTTCGGCGGAATTTCCCTTGGAACTTATAGCCAAATCGATTCTTGAACCTTGCGTTGGAAATGAAAACGAAATAGTCCTGTCGGTCCACTGACTCCGAACAATCGTCGTTGCAACAAGCGTTTGCAAATTTGACTGAACAGTGGTCGAAATGATTGATGATGGATTACTTCTGCCTAAAGTTGTCGGGTAAGTTGTTGAGAAAGTTTCCCTAATCGAGGTAGACTGGGTTCGAGTGGTGCCTAATTCGGTTGGTGGAAAGGTGGTTGCGGACTTTTTCTCTTTGCTTGTCAGATCAGGGGTTCTTGTTTTGAGATTATCCAGGGTATTTTGTATTTTTGTGATTGATGAGCTCGTTACAACGGGTAAAACAATTTTTAGAGAGCCCTTGAGGAACATAAACCGTCTTGAGAGAAACATATCCAGTTGGTCAAGGGTCATACCGTACAGTTCGCTTGAATTGACCTTTGCAGCTTGAGCAAGCGTAGATACTGACACTTGATATTTTGCAGCAAGTCTGTTCACATTAGTTTCTGTGATAAACTTTACGACTTGAATCCAATCTTCCTGAATCGATTGAAAAGTCATAGCCTTGGATGAATACAGACTTTCAGAAATCTTTCCAAGCGAAACGTTAAATCGCCTCTGAAGAGCACGCAAACCCAATTGCTGCAACGCACCGAGTGTAATATTGTCAGACAATGGCAAAACATATCTTTCGTCTTCCGTTAAAACCTCTTGAATCTGTGTCAACGAGACTTTTACTGTCCACTTATTGTCAGATTGGTATCTTAAATCTTCCACTTGAAGGCCAGCCAGTTTTGCTGCTACCCCAAGTACAACAGCACCGATGATATTTTTACGCATTACAAACGACAAGCTGTTATTCAAATTTGTTACAACGTCGGCCGGGGTTAGGCGAGAAAACAATACAGGATCTTGGCCAAAGAACTGCGTCACGATGTCACTTCGCACAGTGATTGCATCTTGGACGATAGGATTTATAGTCAAAGGCATCTTCAGGAAAAGTTCTCCACAAGCAAAATTTGCAATCGCTGTTGTTATTAGTATTAGGTTGAACCGATGAGGAGTCATTATTATTGTAATAAGAGATTAGTCTCCAGCAACGCGACAAGCTTCGTGTAACGTTTTCGGTTTTTAGGAACAAAAGTAGACACGAGATTTTTCTCCAACCTACTCTTCCTTTATTTTTCTTCCAAATATGTACCCTTGATTTAGTGAATAGGTTGGTATCAATGCAGTCTTAAAAAATTGCAAATATGTAAACCATACAAAATTGAAAACGTGCAAAACGTTCCTCCGGTGAACCAATAAAAGTTTGCTCCGCCAAGATAAACTACAAAAGTCACCATGTACAAACCTTTTGCATGAGACTATTAAGGGCAAACGAAGATTGTTGGGGAATACACGTGGTAGGCCTGTGTCCAATTTAACAGTTTAGCCAACTGAAGCCGCATTCAAATTTCCTTCGTTAGTAAATACTCACAGTTAAGGACAACACAGAAATGAAAATGTCAATGTTTAGCCTTGGCAAGCAGTCCAATATCATAGAGATCATCCACTTGCTTAAACACCCTCTCTTCCATGTACTTCTAAGCTGTTTGTAAACACAAAAATTATCCGAGCACAACCAGAGCTTTAATTTCCTGTGGTTACTGCTCACGCACTTGACAAATGGTCCATTAGGAACCCGAAGGGGGGCGGGTTCGCCGGTTTAACTCCTAAAGAGTGAAATTGTTCCAGGCGAGTCAAGTGGAAAATTTCATTTCGTTTGATTACAGAAGTTTCGATGTGACTGGGAAAAGCAATATTAAGTTTCACCAAGAGATACAACATCGTAAACTTTCTATAAAGTTTACATAATGTAGAACATAATGAAGACGTTCAACGTTTGTTGAAAATAGCTTCTTTCCTGGAGAGTAAAACCTGAAATTTTGTCTGCTGCTAAAGTTAGCTCGTTTGCTATTAATACTTCCTGACGACTATATTTGTCACAAGAATGCCAGATATAGATATGCAATTATCTCTAAGGTATTTATCACTGGGAACCTATGAACATCTCTGCTTCACAGAGCTTACAGTTGATCCTTCGGCGCACAAAAATTACTTGATACGAAAAGAAGTTGCAAAGGCTAGCTCCGCACGGACACGTTTCACTCGACGCATGTCCCGTTCACACTCGCAACGTTTCTGAGAGGAAAGTCAAGTGACAAAAGAGCAAATTTTTGTCAAGTGTAATTTTTGAAAACGATTCCTGATGGGAACTGGATGGTATAGAATGTAACATCACATACCACGTTATGAAGTAGGTATTTCTGCAGACAATGAGTCAGAATTGAATAATTGCAAAAAAAAATTACCACGATGATGATAAACATTCGTTACTATTAGGTTTTGCTTAGTTATTAATAGCGTAGTACGAATTAAAATACTTAGGTCCTTCATCTTTTGTGTACATTTCCGACATGACGGCAGATCGTTTCGTCCAATGATGGTTAGCATCTTAGAACATACAGGTGCCACAATATGTAAATTTATTTTTCGTATTAAAGCTTGCAAACTATGAAATATGTCAGAAAACAAGAATATCAAGTGAAAGCAGCCTTAAGTCCTACTGTTTGTGACATCAGCCAGATTAATTAATATATTCCTCCAGTTGCAATGTCTTCAGGCCAAAAAGAAACGGAGCAGAGAGCGGGACTGTAGAAAATTGGACTATAATTGTAACTGTAATCCTCTGGGTATCCGTTCAGCAACTAAGGAGTGCTTTTGTTGAATGAAAACAAGGACGACGTTCATCGGAAATAAGGTAAGCAGGGGTCGGAAACATCGTCTTGGTCTGATTCGATTTTTAAAAAAACGAGAGTTTGTTTGCCTCTGATCGAACGGAAAGGTTTGTAAAAAGAGGGGAAGGAGAAGGCGAGGCAAATGGAACGTGTGGTTTGTTCAATATCAATTACATTAGCGTTGACGGGATTAATTTGCTTGGGATTTTCGCCCGGAGATGGCAGAGGTGTTTTCTGCTGCACTTCAGAAATGACGGTCAAGTTTTAAACGAAGGCCAAAAATATCTCAAGAAGTTAAACTAAAATAAAATTTCCAGAACGTTTTCGACTAAAATGCCATGGTTTAGTTAAATTGAAAAACCCTCATGCGTGGGTGAGGTGGATCAGCTTGTAAGGTTAGTTACCACGGAAATAAACGGAAAAGAGCTTCCCATATGAAAGAAAAATTCAATTTATCTAATAATCGTAGATGCGATATATGTTAAAGTTAAAAAATCAGAGAACAAATACCCCACAGAAATCGGTTTCTTTAATCTAGTACCAGAGGTTTAAGATAAGTTCCCTTTTGAAGTTAAAGGTGTAAATTGTCAGGCTATAAATGAAAATTTTGCTGTCTCTGTTCTCATATATTTTTACAATGTTTTAATAAATTTATAGTAAAACGAAACCACGGATATGAAGATGGAAAGTGTGGGGCAAGGCTTCGAGATATCATGCCGAGTTCATTAAAAAGTAAGAAAATCCTTTTTAATTCAGTCCTTTTTTTGGTTGTTTTTTGAAGTTTAATCGTGGAAATAAAGCAAAGCGCCCACTCCTTTTCAGCCAAGTGTTCTTATTCAGTGTTAGGAAGTTTCAAGAAAACTTTGACTGACATAAACAAGGATAGGTAGACGGACGATGGAAAAAATAGGATAGAAACAAATAGAGTATTAGGCGAATGTATTAAAGACTATACGTTCGGGAGGTTTTAGTTAAATGCAGTTCAGCACTACTGCAATAACTTAACTGTAACAAGAGCAGTGGAATACGCGAGGGATTTGTAGCCCCCCTTATTCTGATGATGAGTAGGCCAGAGGAATGCACTCTATATTCTTTAAGAATTAGCCCTCCTCCCAACGTAAGACATCTTCCGCCGTCAACGATTTATAACGTCACAAACGTTTCTCTGCGTAGTTACGGTAAAGATGAACATATCCCAACTTTTTGACTTGTGAACGCTATGAAAACAATACACTTTGACTTTGTTTTAATACTTTTCATGCTAGAAAGTTATGTTGCAAGGCAAGAAGCTATCAAAACAGATCACAAGTCGATGATATTTTCATGAAATACAAGCACGGGCTGACGAACACGGTGCCATAGTCACATACGATTGTTCGTCCTGAAGTATGCGATTCACGCTTAAAAGGCTTCAGGACGTACTGCAGCATTAACGAGCCAATAAAAGCAGGAATTGTCCTCTAAACGGATAATTTCATATACCAGGGAGAAGAATTCTAGGCGACGCTCGTGTCGTATGCATGGCGCTAAACAAACAGTGGATTTTTCCTCATATGCCTAAATCAAGATCTCGTACCAATAGGAAAAGTTAAGAATTGCGTTCTTATACAGATAACAAGAAATTAAAGTAGATGATTTGAATCCAGGAAAATGACAATATGTTTTGAAGATTGACCGTACAGGTTAGAGAAGTCTTGAGAAAGACTGTGTTGTTATTTGATGTTTCGATAGCCTCAGATTACAAGTGATAAGTCAGAAAATCAATTTTAACCGACACGAAGTAAAATTCTCATTGAAATTATGTTTTCTGTTTGTTTACAGGCAGATGTTTGCCGGTAAATTCCAAAGAACCCAGGGAAACTCACACGCCGTTCCCCGCTGTTTCAGTACTCCGTCAAACAAATCACAGTTTAATTGGTTTTCAATTAAAAGCTAGGAAAAGGATACACTTTTAGAAGATGAAGAAGCTTTACTTACTCCTCTAAGAGAAGAATGATAACTTTCTAGCAGTTTCTCAATGGACTTAAGAATTATTTCTCGTGAAATCGTAAAATCTTAATCCTGGGAATCGCAATGATCGTGATGGAAAGTATTGTCACAAGTCACAACTCACTCCGTGCAAAACAGTTGCGAGAGTCGTAAAACTCGCTGCAATTAACTTTTTTGTATATTCACCCCAACTCTTACAATTTACCTTACAGCAGGCTCGAGTAGGCTATTGTCTCGACTAAAAAATCTCTCGTTTTTAAGTTCTGTCGCAGTTTGTGGTTAAAGAGGCGTAGGTAGGTTGGGCAGTTAACCAGTGGGGGAGAAGCGGCGCTAATTACTGCATTAAAAAAATGAAGATGCTTACAAAAGTAGTCACTATAATCCCGCGGTGATATTGTCTCCTTAAAGATTGCGCTCAAATTAAGTTGAAAAATACAAAAGCCGAGATGGATTCGGTAATGAATGTAAAATGTTTGATAAGATAACGTCTCAACACCAACACGAAACTTGTTCTTCTCGAACGAAGATAATGACAATATTTCTTTCTTATTGAAAACGAGAACGGTTTACCTTCGCTGACGTCAATATTGGAGACCGACCGCGAAATCGATTTTTAAATCTTTGGAACATCATTATTCATTAAATGACAAATTTAATTATATCGGGTGGAAAACGCAACTTCCACAAATTTGGAAGGGCTTCATTGGGATGACGAGTTAGTTGGAAGTATTCTAGTTAAATTTATTCTGGTTAATCGTCTTCATGTACTTCGACGTTACTCTGCGGACAGTCAGGGAATTAACATTAAACTTGCAGAAATAGATGGGCTTGTATAGCTTACCAACATTTAAAAAGTTTCTGGCAACAACCTTGCTATAGCTAGCTCCTTACCACAATCCCTGCAGTGAATGATAGCGGAATGTCATATGTAATATGTGTATAATTATATATGCATGTAACAATAAAAGAATGTCAGGGTTTTTTTCCAAGGAAAACTTTGATTGTATGTTATTAGCTCTGTTTTGTATATTTTCTTTCCATAGTTGTTCTGCTTGACAAATTCCATATGCATAGGCAAATAAATTAGTAATATTTCGTCTTATGCTAATAACACACAAATCCTTCATGTAAAAAACCCACAGGGTTTGGGAATTGCCTAAACATAGTGGAAAATACAGACTATTTGAGCAAAGACCTTTTGCTGGAGTGAAATGTGAAGTGGTATAAAAACTAGGAGATGTTTTTATATGTGAAAAAGTTAAGTGGAGCAAAGATGACAATTAATCAGGTAAAAAAAATCAATAAAAAACTATGCTTAAACCCCCCCTAAAATAGAGTGAAAACTAAAATAAAGAAAAACCCAAGATATTAGAGAATACAAATGAACATTTTTAACTGCCCATTGTAGACATAAAACTAAAATAAAGAAAAACCCAAGATATTAAAGAA
>JBAHVQ010000374.1:1119999-1136504 GCA_036872915.1 Nanipora kamurai | reverse complement strand
ATGGTGATGATAATGATCATGATGCAAGTGATGGGGAAAATGATGGTGATGACAATGATGATTAATGGTGATGATGATTATGATAATGATGGTTAAGATAATGATGGTAATGCTCTTGAACAGTGATGGTGACAATAACAATCATGATGATGATAGTGACAATGATATGATGATAAACATCATAATGATGATGAACGATAACGACTATGATAATGATGATGATGATGAATGACAATGATGATAATGATGACGATGGTTTATTCATGACAATAAAAGAGATAATGATGAATGGCGATAATTGGTGATGATGATGGTGACGATGATGGCGACGATGCGGAAAATGCTGATAATAGGACAACTGGAATGATGATAAGATAATGACGATGTGTTGATGATTATGACGATTATAATAACAATAATACAGACTATTCCGACACTGAGAAGGACAAACGAGGTAAATAGAGATCACAATCTTACGATCGTTATCTTACGCAATACTTTTCTTACTTACTACAGGTGGAGAAGGAAATCAATAATCTGAAAGTTGATGACACTACATTGTCCCAAAGTACGTTGTAGGCAACAGATTGAAGTACAACATTTCACTCGTGTTTCTTGAAATGTTTAATTACTTTCTTAATTAGTGATATCCATGGGATTTAGTGCTTCAGAGTCTCGTCTGGCGTTGCGGGCATGTAGTGGAGATATAACTATTGCTGTGAGTTATATTTCAAGGAAACGCGAGGTACTATATTTAAATAAAGCTGGCTTTCCTTTTATTGTCGTTGAAGAGAAACTTAGATTTGTTTTTCAACCCTGAGCGCTTACTGAGGATTTGATACTGTAGGAGAAACAGCGGCAAATAGAAGAAAGAAAAGAGAACAAAAGGAAGCACAAGTTGGCAAGAAAATTGGGAAAAACAGTCAGTGGCGAATGGTACGAGGTCACAGTTTCAATCATAAACTACATACATTTCCGTAGTTCCGTAGTAGCACAATGGCAGTCAAACATTTCAACCCACTACGACCACAACCAACATCTACTATTTTAAACTACCTTACGTCGGCTTTTATTCACAAATTACTGAACGGAAACTACGGAACCTCGTTAAACGCTTTTGTATTGACTTAGATCTCAAAATTTTTTTAGCTTTAAAGATCCCATTCCATCTCTCCCTAAACCATGTGTGGTTTATGAATTCTCTTGTGCGGGATGTAATTCTTGCTATATTGGCGAAACCACTCGTCATCTATCCACACGGATTAAGGAGTATACAGTACCATTTCCGACAAAAACTCGCACATCTTTAAACACGTCCTCGCTTCACCTCAATGCAAATCTAACTTTATACCATCATGCTTTCCTGTCCTAGACACTGCTCACACTTCCTTCTCGTTAAAACTCAAAGAAGCACTTTACATTAAGAAACTTAAACCAGACCTTAATAAACAGATACACCATCTTAACACCGTTTTTAGCTTGTAAATATCTTCCGCCTTCAATTATTGTAATTTAATATCCATATCACATGACATGTAATGACTATAAATCCACTTGTAAATAATAACTAGATCTCTTCCACTGTACTGAAGACGGCATAAGTATGCCGAAACATGTTCACAATTAAAAAATTTGTCGTTTATTTGAAATGTTAAACTACATACACCTGTAAATAATGCATAATAAACAAAACTTTGTCTAATAAGGTTACAATAATTTTTGAAATGTTTTCTATAAACGGTGCGGTATATGATCAACCACTTTTACAGAAATTTCTTGGAACTTATTTTATTAAGGGTTAACGTAGATGCCTACAAAAGTTTACAGAAAATGGGTTTTCCAGATTTCTCTGCCAAAGAATCTCTTCGTCAAGCAAACAATGACTTGAATCTCGCTCTCCAGGTAGTTATGTGTAGTAAATGAAGAGTAAGATTGGGATATCATTACTTTGTAAATTAATTTTTTGTAAAAGAGACTGCACTATGAAAATTTACAACACCTTGAAGTAAAAGGAATGCATAAGTCAATAGCACTTTTTTTCACAATTGGACACTAAATTTATCGTTGGTATGCAAACATTTCACAATAACAATCTCATGTTTTACCGTGTTTTTTAAGTTCTTACCAATTCTTGATTTACACGGGTGAAAATGTGTTATCGTGAATTGATTGTTTAAGTTGTGTACCACGAGGAGTTTGGTTTTGACATTTTTATTGTATCGTTTGTTTGTCTCGAATGCAACATCAGATTCTTTATGAGCGACCCGAATTGAGCGACCTACAGTTTTCCGCTGCAGAAAGGTACGATTTGTCCAGTATACTGTTGATACAGTCGTTTTACTTATACATACTAACGTGACTTAAGGACAGGAACGATTAAATTTCCTCGCTGCCAAGGGAAGATTTTTTCCAGTAGTACCCGTTTACTAGACCATCTGACACCCTTACCGGAAACGTTGACTACACGACATTAGTATATTATAATTCCACGCATTTTTGACATTAGCTATATTTGGGAAAGAATACCCACTACTTACTGATTTTCCTTTTTTCTCTATATCAATTCGGTAAATTGTTTTAAAATGGTACAAATAAAGTTCTTGTCTTCCCATTTTATTTAAGTAAATGTTACGTTACTCCGTTACGTTTCCGCATACATTACGTTTCTGTTAAGTTTGCGTGGTTCTCAATGCCGTATTTTCTTTTGCCGTAGCAGTTTCGAGCAAGTCTCTGATGATCTCGTCGCTCAGGTAAGCAGTTACCGAAAGGTTTGCTGACATAAAGGACTCATTCGTTCCGAATTATATTGCTTTTTGGATACTATAAACATGTTTGGAACACTTAGAATAGGCCCGAAAGAACGCCCTCGAGCCATGCTTGCATCAAATGTCGACAGTTATTGCTATTCCGTAAACACTTGGAAAGAATAAGAAGCTAAATTATTGTTTAAAATGCCAACGTCAGTGTTTTATGAAGTTTAAAAGTTCCAGCGCGTAGCGTGAGAATTTTTAGACTTGATAAACGAGGTACTGTGAATGCTTTGAACAGCTTCAAAAACGTTGGGGATTGTATCTCAACCGTTATTGGTTTATCCGTGTTTTTTAAGTAAACAAGCTTCATGCTAATTAGGATGATAATTTTATATAAAATTTCATGTTCGTTGGCATTCTTTATATTAAACGTTAATCTTAATTAGCAATTCAATACAAATTCAGAGTATCAAGGCGCCTATCCATTGTCTATAAACCCATTTTTCCTCTGAGACTGAGTTCAAGTCAGTATTCTGGCTTTTTAAAATAACAAAGCTTCGTGAAAATTAGGGCCATGTTACACTAGGCATTTTTTCTTGCGACTTGGAACACTGGCGTTGCGAGACAAGTTGTAGAAGGAATTGCACGTGTAACATCCCCAATTTGCCGCTTGTCTCGCAACGAAAAATTGCGATACAAGTTGCAAGAAAGGTTTCACAACACTACACGATTGAAATTGTAGCATGTAACCAACCCTCTTGGAACTTGTCTCGCAATGCTACGAAAAAGATCCACTCACAGTCGGACTAAAGACTGATGCATTGCAGATTGCAGAGTAAATTGCGAGCGTCTAATATCCCCTGAGAAACACGCAATGATTTTTTGTCACAGAGATTGCGTTCGAAGTTGCAAGAAAAATTGGGATCGTTTGGAGGGACAGTTTTATTATTTTTATTCCATCAAGCATGAACAATGAGCAATAAATTGGCGATAAATTAAATCTATTTTATTCACATATATTATTTTTTATGTATGGTTTATATGGCTTTTATAGGTTACTGCCATGGGTTTTGATGTTACCACTGCTAAGACAGTGTTAGAGCATTATCAAGGGGACGTCGGACGAACCATCGAGAAACTCTTAGAAAGTGGGGGAGCTGTTCCACCAGAATACGAACAGACGAAGAATAAAAAGTCAAGAACAGTCGAAGGTAAGATCTTCCTTGTGTAAAGTTAAGTTGAAATATCAACGAGAAAAAGTTAGAAATTAGAGCATAACGTTTAATTACAAGCGGTTTCTGGGTTTGTTTGCTGTGTATGTCTGTGGTTCTTCATTCGTTCGTTCGTTCATTCATTTAATACCACCAAGTCGTTCCCAAATTACCGTAAAATAAACTGTAACGAATCTTTAGTCCTTTCTTCTTTTAAAAGTAGTGTAATGGCACAAAGTTTCTTTTGTTATTGTTATGGAAATCCGGATGAACGCGGTCTGGTGTTTTGGTTCAGCATTTATTCACGCTTGATTATGTTGCAGGGTCCTGTGAACAGACGGACTCCAATGAAGAACGAGAGATTGAAAATGCACTGAAGGATATCGCCCCAGCATTTGATGAGACTTACGAGGAATCTCACTTAGATCTCACTTTGGACGAGGAAGCAACATTCGTTAATGAATATAGAACAATGATTGCTACAAGAAACCAGCTGGAGAATCACTGACGAACCAAATTCATTGCAAATAAATCAAAGATTGCTGCCAGAACCGAACTGCTGATGAAGTTTGTATATAGAAATTGTAGAGCAATGATCGCCAGTTAAAGACACAGATTAGAATTTTGATCCTTTAGAAAAGGACAAAGCTTGTTAATCGAACCAAGCAGGAAAACTATCGGGTTGCAGTCTTATATTTTCAGATTTCGATTTGTAAAACGTTTTATTAATGGCGAACTTTGGTTTTTGAATATTGGAACACAATATCCAAGTCTAACTACTGGCCAACAGACAAGCTGCGGAATGACGTATGATGCCTTTTCGTAATTCTTTTTATGACGTCAAATCGAGCGGTTCTTCTGAGAGCGAGTTTTACGTTCCAAGGGCGGATCCAGGAATTTCTATAGGTCGGGGCGCCAGTAAAAGTTCTGACGGTACCGAACGCCACGTTATTCGAGGGAAGTTGGGGATATGTAATTTTATGTTTACATTTTACCTTTATAAGTCTGTGTTCTTTAATTATGAAGTGATGCGATAGCGACAAAAGAATAATCAGCTTTGAAAAAGGAGGGCGCCGCGCCGAAGGCGCCTATATAGATCTTCCACTGCATTCACATGAAATCGGAAATATTGCTAGGGATCATAGCAGTGATGATGTCATGTCTCAATGTTCACAAGCTTTAAATTTTTTAATCAACGAAAAACGTTTTTTTTTATTTAAACAGTTATTTGAACTTCTCGGATCGCTGATAGAAGATCTAAGAGAGTTCCTTGAGAAATATTTTCAATAGAATTATGGACTTTTCAAATTATCACTGTTTGGGTTTGTGTTCAAATCAGTAACAGCTCCATAGCAGAGTTTCTTCCTTCCAGAAAGCATATTATGCAGCTTTGTGATGCAAGAGAAAACAATACAAGTCAAATGCAAGAAATCGTTTATTGGGACTAACCATTCTGTTAATTTATCGTTGAAATCAGATTACAGTTACATCTACAATTAACCTTACAATTTATGCTGGATGGAAAAATTTTTTACCGTAAATGATGAAACTTTCAAAAAGTATTAACTGTTTCTTAATCCTTTCATCCCCAACACAGAAGTTTACCAAGTGTATGATAACCGTACTCACCACTATCACCAGTATCTCCAAACCGCAGTTCTGTGACGGGTAGTGTATTTTTGTCAGCCAGAAACCCACTATCTTCACGGAGAACGTTATCATTCTTGTCACAGTTACATCGATATCCACCAACACAGGAATTAGTCCTTCCACACGCACATTTCTCGCTGTTGACTGATGCTCCTCCCCAGTACTTCATTTTTGCACCTTGACGGGAAACCCACCATGCATAGGGGTTGTTAAACCAAAAACCACTGCCATGGCACTTGTATTTGATGAACTGTTCACATCTCATGGAGGTCTTAATAACTGCAGCAATCTGTTCCATAGTTATATCATAGTTAATCTTTCTTTTATAGCACCCTTGAGATTCACATCCTGCCACCCTTACTGCCGCTTCACTGTCGTGTCCGATTCTTGTCACTCCAACTCCGTTCTTTGACGTCATGTCACAGTAAATTTTGAAGGATGGAAAACCGTTTCCTTGCGGATATATATCGTAAACCCCACTTGGTAAACTGGCATTTTTTTCTCGCAAAGCCGTGCAAGACACTGGACCATTCAGACGGAATAAAAGACCTAAAACAGATTTATATTTATGCATGGTTTACTTTTCAAGTCCCAATTCAGAATCATCCTCAGGGTAATATGAAACGATAAATTCACATTTAACCAAATGCGAATTTTCAAGTCCCTTCTAACCATTATCAAAATCATAGCCGGCCCAGCAGATGGTCTTATTAGAGGGGGGAGGTGATTGTTGTTGGTTCGAAAAAGGACCCGTGAAGCGATCAACTTGAGAAGCGGAAACATTTTTGAGTTCTCGTCGAGTTATAGAAAAAGGAACTAAAGTAACGGAGAACGACAAACTTCAGTGGGAGCACGAGCCAGGAGATCGAGTATTTTCAATGTTGTTCTGCGTTTTTACTCCAGAGACTGCGTGTTTAGTCACGTGACATGCAGGGGGTAAATTTAAAAGTTTTCTAGCCTTTACAAATCTGCTGTATTGGGTTTACCTCAAGTAGACCACTATGAAAACGTAGTTTGATAAAGCTTAGCTGTTGAATTGTCTTCCTGTGAGGTGCCAAGATTGCCATGTTCAGATTCTCGATTCTCGTTTCTTCGTTACTTTATAGTATCAAGAAATTGTCAGCAATGCCCTTATGGACCGTTTGTTTTTTTCTAAAAATATAACCTGGGGAGAGTTCCTTTTGAACTAAATGGCGGATTTATTATTTATTTCTTGCATTTGTCTAACCTTCAATCGTTCTTTCTTGCTTTTTGATCCTCTTTTCCAATTTCTGAACCTGAAATGATTCAAATCATGGACGTTATAGTTGACAATCAACTTAAGATTCTTGAAATTACAGTAAACATCCGTGATTAACTTCCACTCGAAGAATGAAACAATCTGGACGTGAGAAGAATTATAATAACATACCTCTCTTTCACTACTTAAGGCATCCCATCGAGATCCTTCATTGACGTAAACTTGTTTATTATCTGCACGATAGGAGAGGAGGCCTGGGACGGGAGGAACGTTTTGAAGACTTTGTCTGTTCGCAACTAGGAGCGTCTGGAAAAGAAAAAATATTCAACTTCCTCATTTTAAACTTTAATAAATCATCTCAAATTCATTAATAATTCATGAGCAAAAGGCAAAGGAAATCACTACTAAGACGTTTGGATATCTGAGGAAGAAATTACACAAATTAAGCTAACTTAAACCTCGATTTTCTCCTCAGATACTGATTCTTTTGATATACAATATCATACACTCGAAAATAGTGTTTCATCAGATATCCAACACAGAGAAGTTTGTAAAAAACCTCGGTGTTTGGATATTCGATATACTTGACGATAAGAGAGATACGTTACATACGATGATACCACATAGTACTTACACCTTCGTTCAAAAATGTCTTGAATTGGTAAGAACAAGAACCCTAAGAAAAATATTTTTTGTTCATATTTAAGAATTAAAGGAACAAGTATGAACTATCAAGCATCGCAAAATCTGGGTTTAGTTATGTTGTACCTTGTGAGCAATTCCTGAACTTGGATCAACAAAATATTTCTCTATTTTTCCATGAGTATTTTTCCTCTTGAACTCCATACATCTTTTCCAAACCCGGTTTGGTAAGCTTGTTCTAACCCAGAACCAAGCGAAAGCTTTCTTAGTCACTGTTCCCCCATTAATTGCAGTACATTTTTGGCCACAGTAGTTCTTTCTTCCTCCTTTGGGACCAAAACAAGCACAACACTGCAAAGGAAATCGTTCATTTATTTTGTTAATTAAATTAAAATTTAATATGATTTGAAAAACATACATTAAATAACGTAAATATATACAATGACACTCTTTTTTTCTGATGAATGTATTGCATAACATAGTTGACCACCAGCCTAAAATACATAGACTAAATTCGATAATTTCATTTTCTCTACTGCATCAAATTCTGTGAATAGGTTCCTAAGTTCCCATATTACTTCTGAATTACCTTCCCGTGGTCACAGCCAATGAATGCCGTAGATCTCCGCCCTATTCCTGACGAGGCTGACACAACGCTATAACTACAATAAATACAAAATAAAATATAATCCAATTATTTGATGAAATAGCTATCATATTGTCAATAATATCGTACCTGAACGATCCGAAGTGGTCGTATTGAAGTGCCAAAGGACCAGGAAATATTGCGTAACCGTTCTTGCAATTATGTCGAAGACAATAGTTCATTCTTCCCTGAAATAAAAATAACTCTGTACCGGTTTCATACAGGAAAAAACAAACTACTTTAGACGTGTGCATTTCTAAACTTAAGTACTCATGAGCAAAATCCAACGTGACTGTTGGTACGCCAGGCAAAACTACCTGCTTGCTAAAGGGTAGGTTTCCCTTCTGGGAAAGATCTTTATATTGCCCAACCAGTATATGCAGTTTTATTTTCACATATTTTAACACTATGATATGGAATATATTCACGGAACAAATAGTTCACATTCAATTCCTGGTCTTCCAAGTTATGTGACCGAATATGGTACACCGTTAAATCATTGCATGGAAATTACGTAACCAGTTTTCAAGAAAACTTTATGAAGAGGTATTGCATTTTTAACATGTCAAAAGGGGGGACTGAGTCCCGCACTTGATTTGATCACGTTACGGGCTAAGTTCAACTAAGTGAACTTTGTGAAACAGCTCGCTACCCTTGCTGCAACAGTTTTCTTATTGTTAAAATGTCAAATTTATCGTTATAAAAGGTCTCCTGCATCGAGACCTTTAATTTCCAAAAACAACTGAAAAAAAGAAGAACTATTTACCCATCCTAAACTTGGATGTGTATGTGGTCCAAATTTTGAACACTGAAAGTTCGTCGTCGCCACAGATTCTGTGAGAACATCTTTAACATACGCAATATTGCCAATTCCTGGATGGATAGACGTACATCCGCCTTTAGCAGTGAAAAGGTTTCCAAGCTCACGTTTTGGGTTCAGACGATACAGCCTGAAAATATTACCATTAGAATCCAAGATCAAAACAAATGTTACTTCTAAAATGCAGTGGATAAATACAAACGGAAAGATATCAATAGTCAATATCCACTGTAATGAAGGTGGAATTGAAAAAACGATTGAAAAAGTTTTGCTAGACTTTATTCGTTGCTGCGCAACAAACCGTGACATATTGCACGCGCGAAAAAATCACTTTTCTGACTCAATTTTTGATACAGATTTCAAAAAACGTCGAGCAGGAAGTTGGTCAAAATAACAAAAGTTTCCATCGTACACTGGTGACGGGTTTTTGTGAGTTAAACGTCATACAGAAAGGAACTGATAGGCATTTCCAATTAATTTACAAATGACTAAGAATTATCATATAACTCAGAGTGGTAGAAATAGGAAATGAACACAGCAACAATTTCTTGGAGTGCCTATGTACCGATTATTTTGACTGTATTTGAAAGAACACTTAAAAGTATGAAAATTGGCTTTTACATCACTTTCAGATCTTATTTCGTTCTTCAGTAATTAAGTATGCAATTAGAACTATGACGTCATACGTTGTGTACAGTACAAATCTGAAAGTCAGCTATATCTTTGGTTTGCTTTGACATGATATGGAGCCTGAACTGATCAAGTTTGCATCTTATGGAGAAAAAGAGAACCAGTTTTAGAATGGTGAGGTTGTGGTTCAAACAACCATAGCAATGTATTATAGGACGCTTGGATTTAAAAAACCATTGCCAGCCGACAATTTGAGGAACTACAGTAAGAAACATACTCCGAATAACAGCATCTTGCGAACCAAATATATGTTATAAAACCTTGATAAATTTCGTCTTGTTTTATAACTCGAACATTGGGTTTGCAAGATACTGTTCTTCGGAGTATGTTTCTTACTGTACGCTTGGATTTCATATCCATCTCCGAACATCTCACAGAATAATTTTTACCATCCTTACCAATGTACTTGTGTTTTAGCGAAACTAATGTCCGTTGAAATTTGTATCCCAAAATCTTGAACTGAGACGTCACCAAGAGCACTTGACCAATGAGGAGGGCCTTTAGGATTAACTGATGTGGAGTTAGACGGTACCGTCCAAGATTCTGGACTGTCCTTCATTCCAACCAACATAAATCCACCCCCGTCTGTATGTACATCACACCAAACCTAATAATTAGTTATTAAAATAGATATGAATAGATAATAAAAACTGAAAAGCAACATCTTCACAAAATGGTTCTCCACCTGCTGTTATATGTAATCACATGATTAGATACGCACTACTACTTATATCAAGAGTGATATGACAGGCAGCTTCTTTAATCCCTTGCTTGTAGTCAAACTATATCTGTCGGTTTATATTTAATGAAAGCATCAATACCTTCTGTGGTTTGTTCTTTTTTAATAACACTCAGTAAAAACCATCCTCTGCGTTTTGCACGTTGTCCACAATGTCGGAACAATCTTCAGCTGGATTGAAAGTTTCACCATACGTTTGAGAACCTAAAGAAAAAAGATGCATTTAAAATGATAAAACAAGTTTGTCTCGGTGAAAATTTCATTAAAGCTTTGAATACTTCGTGAAGCATGGTGAATGACTTTTATCTGATCTGTGTTGTAAGAAAGCTTTGAAAAAAACTGTAGCTAATTGCCGCTCCACAGCAAACTTCGAAATACGACTGAAAATTTAAAATAAGATTAAAAGTACGAGGGTCCAGCAAAGCACAGTTTTTAATCTTTAGTCTAGATTAATTTTGTACTTCGAATTTTGCTCAATAGTGGAATGTCGCCGCAGTTCCTTTAATAACATCCTTATGGCATACAACAGGGACATTGTAATCACTATGGTTCATGCATTATTTCGCAAAGCTTTACTTACAATGAGTTATTCACACTATTGTACGAGAAGAATTAACAATGAAAGAATGCCACTTGATCCTACCATCAAGGAACCTCCATAGATATTCGCCATCTTGTTTCGAACAAATCAAAGTTCCATCATTTCCCATTCTGTTGTTGTACAATCGACGCATTCCTCGGTTTTTCATGCTGCATCGTGGAAGCTTTAAAAAGAAAACACGACACTCAAAAAGTTTCTTCAGTCTTGAAAAATCTGACATGGAATAACAAGAGGTACATACCGTTTTGTGAGTAATTGGCGTTAAACACCAGACCACAACATTCATCCATGCCGAAAAAAACACGATTTTCCAATTTAGTGCTGATGAAGCCATTTTGCGAGACTTGATCGAAAGTTTTTACCTCTTGCCTTAGTAATACTGAAGACGTCTCACTAGATTCGTTCTTTAAGTAATCTCGTTTCAGCAACTTGTCATGTCATTATCGAAAACAGTTTTCTGTTTAACTAACAACAAACTCCCTCTCAATGAAAATCAATAATAATAGGAACTCCTACCCCAAACAAGTGGGATTATAGAAAAGTAGCTGCGTGAATGAATTGTTATCACTATGTGGGACGTGTTAAATTGCACGAAATTTCCTCAAAGTTAGAAATATGACAGCCTTTTGATAAGAAGTTTAAGAAGAATATTTTTTCTGTGCAAAAAATGTATTTGTGTCGACAACTGTTTGCCGGATCTATCAGTGCTCTGTAACTAATTAATGTTTTCACTTCTTTTGTCAGCAAATTTCATATGGCCCCTTGGATTCCTTCATTGCAAAATGATACGACCATTGAATGGGGCACATATAATTAACTGACGGAAGAAAACCTTGTTCACAAGGCGTAAGATATTTTCAGGTTGAGAGCCAGATGTGATTCTTTAGCGAATCAAGTTTTCCAAATCTTTGAAATTTATGCCCCTACCACTTTTAGTTCTCGTATTTAATCAGCCTGCCAAAAAGAAATAGTCTTGACATATGACTTGCTGGTATAAGTGTCTGTCGAAACTCTTTCTAACATTATCTCATGACACCCCCACAGTTCATTGTTTCAACAGAAGCGTTAAATCTTTCGTTCAACTCATTCGTATACAAGAGTTTGATAACCTTACAAGGGAGTGTGACAATACCACTGCTTTTCTTTGGAAAGAGTGAGACATCCACTTATTGTATGTTTCATTTTCAAACGTCCAACGTTTTCTTTACGGTAAAGTGAAAAAAATCCATTTAAAAGTTGGTGAGTTGTGAGGTAAGGTAGTTAGTCAATGTTCACTCGTGTGATGAAGGATTGAACATCGCTCGTAAAGGTTGAACGTCCACTCGGACCTTACGAATCTTCGTGGCGTTCAAGGTTCACTCACGGTGTTAAATCCTTTACCACACTCGGGACTACTGACTTACACTTACTTACTTCGCAGTGAACCATCCTTTAAGACCACAACAATACGGAAAATGGAAAATAGGGCTGGGCGACATATTGAAAACAGACCTACACATGCAAGTTTAACATGCAAGGTTCTCATACAAGAATTAAGTTGATGAGATGGACGTACATATTGAACGCAAGCAAAAGAAAGTCAATTTATAGACCCTTTAATGATCCTAACGCTATAGTAATGTTGTAGAACCACTACTAGAAAAGTTAGCCAATCATCTCGCTATTTTCTTCCCCTCACGGCACTCACTCGCGTTATTCTCGTCACGGATACATAAATGGAACAATAATCTGAAAATAGAAAAATAAAAGAGCAAGAAATTGAGTCGTTTATACGGTAAAAAATAAACTGCGTCTCATATAAACCTGAGTTAAAACAAACCGCGGTTCATACAAATCTGGGTTAATCATAATTTTTAAGGAAAAATTTGCAGAAAAATTCGAGTAAAATCGTATAATTACGAAAACGTTTTTTGAGGGGAAGATTTGGAAAGTTCCTAAACTAAAACCGGATATAATTCTTTTGTCCTTAAAAATTTCAGGTTTGTCATTTTTAGACGGCTCCATCAGAGGACATAAAACAGAAATTTAAAAGCTATCTTTAAGTTTATGATTAACCTATCAGGCAGATGCATCGGTACTTCACATAAATTCTCACATTAAATATCGTGGTTAGCTGCTAAATAGAGAAAGAAAGCAGTGGCTCCGTGAAGTAAGCTTGATCTTTTAAGCTGAATTTATGTCATTCAGCTGGATCAGTAAATTAGAACCGATGAAGCTGTATACCTTTTCTAATACTTCCGTTGATAGAATTCTGACTTTTAGGGCGCTTCTTTGTCTGGAAACCCACCACAGAATCAAGCACTACAAATTGCTTTTTTCTTTTTTTCGTGATCACTATTGAAATACCGAACGA
The DNA here is from genome assembly GCA_036872915.1 of Nanipora kamurai. Lineage (NCBI taxonomy): Eukaryota > Metazoa > Cnidaria > Anthozoa > Scleralcyonacea > Helioporidae > Nanipora > Nanipora kamurai. The sequence goes on along the minus strand of JBAHVQ010000374.1, from coordinate 1,123,162 downwards.
AATCCAATTTTAAAAAATATCCTCAGCCTTCAGTCGTGCCGTTTCTCATGAATACAACCGATGTGTTGCTATTCAGATCGTCAAGTCAATGCGATTTAAAATAAAGGAATGCAAAGATAAATACAGCTTAATATGGTCTTACCTGACGCTGAAGTTATCCATGCGTCTACAAGTATTTCCGGCCGTATCTTAATCGAACACAACATACTTACCTCTCAATTCTGAGGTCATCAAAGTTGATAAACCCATTTTCATCATTAGTGTAGTATGACGTTTCCTGAGTTGGTACTTAAACATCATGAGGGAAGACCTAAATGCATTGAGGTAACTATAAAGGGTTGTGTTTTTATCCTTAGAAGATATTCCTTCAAATAAGGAAAGGACACTTAACCTAAAGAGCACAAGAACGAAGAGCAAACTTATCATACTTTATCAAATGAGTGGAAAGTGCTTGTAAGGTCACGTGACAACCATCTTACAATCGTTTTGACATTAACTTAGATTATTTTCTATCCACTTTGACAGTTCACTAAAAGTAAAACAATTTTCGCAGTATGTCTGGCATTGTACTTCGACTGCGTACCTTACCAACCACTGTCTTCCTTGTCTCCACTTTGTTTATTGGAGGTTGGTTCCTTACTGGGAACCGCTCCCTGAATATGCCTTGTCCAAAGATCTGTTTGATTAACCATGCTTTCATTAATTTCCTTTTTGTTCATATCGTGCATTGCTGTAAGACATCGTACTAATAACAAAGACTCAAATAAATAAATACTCTCGTTAAATCAAAGTGGAAAACTCGCAGATTACTGCTACAGAAACCATGACCAGCCGACAACTTCAAAAAGTATAAAATAAAACATATTCCGAAGAATATTAAGAACAGAATGAGGAACTTCTGTCTGAGAGAGCCAGAGTGTGTGTAGGCTTCCCTACTTTTGGATTCGATTGAATGAGTTGACATCAGAGTAAACTTAACATCCTGAGCAAGATAGTCGACAGACTGCTCTGTCATGAGTGACGTAAAACGGCATTTGGATGAATAAAAAATTATTCATTCGTTGCGTTTTGGGTAACTATCGTAATTATTGTAAAAATGAAGCCGTACGTTTTTGACGTTCTTGTCGTATTTGCCTAAGCTCTCTGTAAGTTACTGATAGCATTTTTACTTTTCCGGCCAGAACGTGGACACTTAGAACTTAGAAAGCTGTCGGTGACATACAGCTGGAATTTCAAAATCGTAAGAGCTTGCAGCGAAACACCTTAATGACATCTCCTACACTCAGAATTGACAGCATCGAAGATGAATATAAAATATTCATTAATTAATGAATAAATATTCATTTATTAATGTAATATAAAATATGCCTGGACTTAGTTATCAAGAACCGTTTACTGTTAAAATTCACGGTTAAAGCTCAATCTGTTGGGTTTTTTTTATTTGCTTGGGCAAGCTACCTCATTTGAGTTCCACCTTCAAGAGGCAAAATCATAGTCCTTTGATACAAATTCCAGCTCGTCCTGCTTATATCTGTACACTTGGAATTGACATCAACGAAGATGATGCCCGTTTTATATCCACCAACAATACTTTTCAAGCTTTAATTAGCTTGACAACTGAAGTGATCTGAAAAAGTTGACTTGAGCGGGATTTGAACTCGCATCTTCGGGAATCCGGTCCGCCGGTCTACCTGTAAAGCTATCGAGCCTACAGGGGATGGAGGCGAGTTATCCAACTTATGAGGACGAGACATTCTCGCGACAACTTAACGCTATCCGCGCTGCACTGAAGTTGGATAATAACTCGCCTTCAGTCCCTGTAGGCTCGATACCTCAACAGGTAGAGCGGCGGACCAGATTCCCGAAGGTGCGAGTTCAAATCCCGCTCGAGTCAACTTTATCAGTTGACTTCAGCAGCGCAGGTTAATTATGAATTTGTCGTTTCATATTACCCTGAGGATGATTCTGAAATTAAATTTAATTAGCTCTAACAACAGCTGAAGAATATAAAGGATTGGTTTGTAACTACGAGGCATATGTTAAAAAAGCAAAGTATCAGCCAGTAAGAATGAAGATAAGAGCCCATAATTGTAAGGTGCATGTGGTGTTTTCCTCCATTTCAGCAAGTCACAAGCGCAAAGGGTTGTGGTTAGAATACGAGTCGCCATTATTTTCGATACCATCAGTTTTGTTCAGGACATTTTCGCTGATCTACAGGTAGGCTTATCGCCACTTGAACAATCGGGCGTTGATTTACAGGACTTTATTGCAGGTTTATGAGTTAGGATTGTCTTTTATCTTTAAAAAGTACATGCACATCATCGAAAACGTCCAGACAGGGGCGCAATGAAGACTTCTGAACGGGGGAGTCCAAGTCAAAAACTATTTTACTCCACATACTAGGTAGCCTGCGGATGCATTTCCTGCTGTCGTTTTATATGGTCTGTGTCCGCAACCAACTGATAAGGAGATCGCGATTCTTTCAATTTAATAGTCCTAAAAGCCGCTTCAAAATTGGGAAAAAAAGATACAAGTTTTTAATAAAGTTGCACTTGGTTGCTCCCCTTCGTTAACGTACTTGACCAGAACACGTGGCATTGCATGGTTTTTATTTATTTATTAATCATATTTTAACATGGTGACCCATCAACCATCCTAGCTGATAAAAATTGATAAAATATAGAAAATTAAAACGTTGCTTTTCATGTAAAGTAAAAGAGTTAATATACAAAATTAATCTAACTAAACAACGCAGATGTTCATCATTAATCAAATTTACAAAAATTTACTATATGAAAAGACTACAAAATAGTAAAAATGAAGTATAATTTAGTTAAAAACCGTACTATAAGATAGATGATGAACAGTTAAAATGTTAAATCGTTAATTTATAAGGTGTGATACTATTTTGGCACGATCATACATATATGTACTATTTACAAAATGAGTGGTCGATACAGAACGGACACGAAATTTGTAAATGACTTGTAAAACGTCCCATATTACTACATTTGACATTAATACTGAGTACAAAGAAAAGTTAAAACAAGTTATACATAACCGTAAAATTTCAATTTGAGTGCGCAAAAGCCGATGCAAAACTTGTTGATACAGACACTAGTGTCTGTAAATGTGATACAGAACTGATGTTTATTTAATCAGT
>JBAHVQ010000374.1:1066691-1111461 GCA_036872915.1 Nanipora kamurai | reverse complement strand
TCAGCACTACACTGATGAGGCCCAAAAGGCCGAAACGGTTCCGTCTGTAGTTATATATATATATATATATATATATCACATTTAGATCTGTAATTCTTTAAATCTAAAAAATGTTTATATATTGCATACCCCTAGAATGGTTTGTTAATTACCTCATTATGGTTCCATCATTTTGGGTGAAAAAGATTGGGCACTTCAATCCTACATCTCTTGCAGCCTTGTCAAATGCAGTTATGCACTTTTTACTTAGTGGTTTCAGGCTCTCATTCAAGATGGAAGAGTTTTCTCTTTCAAGGAGTCCCATGTGGGCAACTTTGTGGGACAGGGTGAAGCTTGCATCAGGGTAATCACTCTGCAGGACCTGGGCCACAAACAATTCTTGGTTTGCACATATTGAGGAAAAGACTCCAGACACAACAATATGTTTAATCCCTATATTTCAAAAATGAAGAAAGCATTATTCTCCCTCAGATATGCTGACTCACACTTTAAACTTATTGGAACTAATCTCTCCCAAATAATAGAATAATTAGTGATCTTGCTATGCACAAATGGATAATTTTTGCCAACTTTGAAGTTCAAGCAACACAAGTTGACCTGACTGCTGCTAGAGGTGTGATAGTTAAAAGTACCCATTTCCAAAAATTCCTTCAATATCACCCAATAGCAGAGTGGAAATTTTATGACATTCATTTTAAAATGGTTGGACACACAATTACACCTGTACATGTGATTAAATTCCCAAGGAGATTGCAGGTTTCTCCCATGGTAACATGCCCATTTAGATGAGTATCAGCTGACTGGGGCAAGGGAGTTAGTACCGCCTCCAATTTTCCCCCAAAAAGAAACAGATTATATGGTCATTGTAATAAGTTGATCACAAATAGCTGACACTTAATATTTATTGACTGTTCTTAGTTGAAAGTGAATTTATCAAATAACCAACCACTGAACTACACCATAGGCCAGTTATAGACATTTTCCATTACCATGCCGACTGTAGCAGGATCTTTAAAGCTATTTGTTTTGTTGGATGTCATGGCAATTGAGTTTGGTGGTCCTTCTTGTCCACCATTTGAAGAAATCCTGCCAACATCCATGTCCTTTAATGGACCTCAAGGGAGAACAATTTAGTTATAACTGACAGAGATATCCAGGATAAGTTATACATACTTAGTTAGTTATAACTGATAGAGATATCCAGGATAAACAATGATACATACTAATTGTTAGAGCCATAAATTTGTTAATATTCAAGTTACTGTAGATCAGAGGTACAGGTAACCCAATACTAACTAAAGACCACCAAGTCAACAAAGTTTTAAAATTTTTAGTCCCTCTACTACAGTTGACCCATACCTGTTCGTTTCAGTTGCGATATGACATGAAGCACCTCTTCCCTCCTAACTGACTTAATTTCTTTCCCATTAAACTCGTATCCACCATCAATAAAATAATATCCACGAAGAACAACATCCTTTAAATCATATGGAAAATCACTGAATGGTGGGACAGCTCTTGACACAGGACCACACAACCTTATCACTGCGACAGGAACCAGATTCTTTCGCTGTAAAACGGCGTTAAGGAAATGAGTAGTTCCAATATTTACACGACTGACAGTTACGCTCTTTTTGCCAAATTTTTGATGTAGCTGATCAAGAACAGTAGACAATGCGTTTTGCACCCCAAACGTTACATCCACCGTTGTTGGCTCTTTACATTTTGCAAGGACTTGTCGGTTATAAAGGGCAACAGCATCAGTGTTTGTTCCACCAACGTCGACTCCTATGAGCACCTTCATCCCAGCCAAATTTATTGTGAACTAGTTCCCTATTCTGAGCTGTTAAAAACGCCGTAGCTCTTCAGAGTTAGTTTGAGGATACAGGAAACGCCACGCCACTAGTTTAAGAATACGATTAAAATAGGTCTAAGAGTTCTCGATCAAAACATCGTCATCAGAGGACTAACATTGTTCTGGAACTAAGGGTTATTTATATCCATGAATTGAATAAAAATTATGTAATTTCAGTTCCTCCTTGGAAAAGTACGAGTTGAATGGATACTATTTTCAAAAGAACCACTCGACACTATAATTTACAATTCGGTGACAAAACAAACGCGTAGAACAAAAGGCCAATCACACACAAGATCACACTCAGCTAAATATTTGAGAAAATATGGACGTACCAAGGTGGAAAATCAATAGACTATATATATGGTCAATATACCTACCATAGTACGTACTGATCACAAACCTCTCCACCAATCACTCTATTTATTAGTCTATCCCACCACGATCCCAACTAGTACCTGACTCGTACCCAGCAGCTACAAGGTATAAGCGCAGGAAGAGGGCTACGGGAAGATGCAAAGAGACTGCAGAGTTAGTTTGTTACCATAATGTAACGTTAAACCGCTTCAACCATTGAAATACCACGGCTCAGATGGTGAGCTAGGGTGCAGGTTCGTCATATGTACTGCCTAAGCGGAAGTCACAATATGGTAATAATGATGGAATACTTAAATGCGGAATAGAAATTCTGCTCATGTGGGAGCTTTGAATGTGGGAAAATGAATTAGTTTCTACTAAAACGGTTAGGTTAGGTGCTCTCAATTTCTATGAAATGATAGTTGCCTCGAGCGTCTCTCTCGTCAACCATCACGACATAGAAATTCAGAGCAAATAATCTAATTGTTATTTAGAGTGGAGAATAGCTAAAGGTCCCATGGCCGAAGAGGTGGTCACATACAATAACAACTGATGGGATTCTTTCGTTAAAGTTTACCAGATTGTGGTATTGAAACCTACCAATAGTGTTCTCGTTACAATCACAGTAATTTCAACCGGTAATAAATTCCTTTTCTTGGAAAGGAGGGAAAACGGAAATTAATGACAACCAGAAAAAACTCCTTTTGTAGTGGAGTACATTACAAGTTCCATTTAGTTGACAAAAATAATGATCGAAATCGGGTTGGAATAAGGATTTCCATGTATTTAAAACTGATTCCACAATTTTTCAACTCTCATTCAATCAGTTTTACCTTGAGCGACGTCAGATTTATTATTACAGACTGAAATTGTGTCTTTTTATCGTTTTTGGAGTAATGCTCTGATAATCTCAAATGGCTTACATTACATATTTACACGGCAAAAATGATAAGTAAATTAAAAACTACTTTTAGGAATAAGTAATTTTATACAGATATTAATGATCTTTTATAACTATTGTAGAAATTTATTAGTTTTTGAAGTAAGTAAATGGAATCAGAATAATGACAAACATAAGTATCGCTATGCTCAATTGGCCAGAAAAACAGTATCAGATGAAAGCAGTGCACCATTTCAATAAACATTCTGATGTATAATCCACGATCAAAAAATGCCTTTTTTAAGAAGAAATATGCCGGTAAACCACTACAGACGACAGTTATCTCGTTGGGGTAATGAATGAATAATTGGTAAATGTCGGGCATTTTGTTGATAAGGGTTATTTTAACATCATCCCCCTCGAATCAGGTCTTCAACGTACAAGACTACAGTCACGGAACGAAAGGCGATGACAAAGCAAACGTTTGTGAAGAGCTCAAGGAATCCTTAGCATCAAGTGAAAGCTGAAAATATTGAACTGGCGCGTAAAAAATAACTGACCAATGGAACAGAAGAATAATGTCATTCTAAGCATTGTACGATGTAAAACGTTAGTACCAGCTTGTGAGTAAAAGGATCTTTTCTCACGTTATACTGTTATAGTCTTGTTGACATGTAAAATGTTACTAGGTCATTTTCATATTAAATGGGTTAGGGGAAAAACACCAAACATTTCGTTTTATGACCAAACTAATTTTAATTGGAAAACAAGGCCAAACCGCAGTCACAACTGTGATCCCCTAAACCCAATTTTAACCAACATTCCACCAAATAACTTTCACGCGACACAGTAGTGTGAGAGTGAAGATAATCGCCTGAGTAATACATAACCAGGTAAAAACGTATACGCCCAATGCAACTCTAGTAAATATGTAATAATGAATACACCCTTTAATGTCAAATCGAATGCAAAGCAATCTGGGTCAGTTATTCGAAAATAATACAAGATAGTCTTTCTCGGGTAGTTTCGAAAGTAGCTGACAACTCTCCCGGATAATTATATCGTGCAATATTAAACACCTACGAAATTTCTGCACCTCTTCTGAACATCGATGGCTATTTGAAATTAAACAAACAACATCAGAGCGAGTCTTCTAAATTAGATTACAAAAGCGCATCAGAAAATATAAGTTCCGGTCACCCTCAGAGAATTTTCATGCAATACACAGCAACGGTAAACATGCATTTTTTTATTCTTTGCTTAATAGAAACTTTAATGACAAAAACGTCGTCAAAATGTATAAAAAAACAAATAGAAAAAATGTTATCAGTCTTCGAATTTTAGTTAGGCTTTCCTTATCTTTTCCATCAAAGAAGAAGAAATCTATTTCCCCAAATAGCATTTCATAAGATCTGATGTTGCGCCAACTGTAGCCACGAGGAAGAAATGTTACGGACTAGTGTCATTATTAACTAAACCTCCAGCATCAAACCATAGCCGTTGGAGATCGTGAGTTTGCGAAATAATCTGTGCAGAGAAGTATTAACGATTTTTGAACTCACGGCAAATAGTTTGCCATATGTGCACACTTTTAGATAAGATTTTTAGATTCTAGAGTTTGTAATTACCACAAGCTGCACGTAAACCTGATTCAACTGCAAGGAAACACAGTTTTGGGCATTGGAATCTTTATTCTTTAGTTCGAACCTATCTCAGGAAATGTTTGTTGATATTTTTTCAAATGACTGTTAATACTTTTGTATTAGCCATGCTTAACTACTCATTAAGGTTCCTGCCAAGTCAGTGGTCTCTCTAAACACTGATACGATTTTAGGAATTGTACATCTTCATTTAGGTTAACTTTTGATGGGTTACTATTACTTGAGTTCCTGATCTTTGTAATTAACAGCACTACTACCATTTTAGTAAGTAGTACACCGAGCCAACGAAATATTGGACAATGAATACGCGACAGATCAGTCCCACAATGCAAACTGAAAAACGACATGGACCGTTGAATTTAATTCCTGTTCTGTTCAAGTTGCTTGAGTTTCCTATATAAAGATTTTTTAACGGAACTTGAATTACGTTTAACAGGAATGTACGCGACTTATTAATTAGGCCAAATCTTACATACAAGCTGGCACTAAATAACGACTTGTAGCAGTATAAGCAATATTTACATTACAGGGGAGCAATTAGTATCTGATTTAAAATTTGGTGTCTCTTAATGAAAATAGAACTTATCGTCGATTTTATTCCATAGTCCGTTTACATTTAACTGAAGCTGCTGTTTCAACACTGATATAATTTTATTGCACTGCAGGGGACCGGATTGATCAAAAGACGACTTCTCGAGCTCATTATCAGTATGGGAAAAATACACAAAAGAGAATCTTGATGAAGACATGTTTTGATACAATGATTTAAAACATTACATAAAGTAAGCGAATTATCATTTTTTCTTAAAATATTCATTTGTGTGAGAACATCAAACACTCATGAGAACATTTGATTCGATGATCAAATACCTCAAAGAGCTTTTTAAAAAAATTGGGCTTCGAATGGTTTTTCAAATTTTCTTCACCACGTTGATCTCAGTATCAAATTCTCTCCCCCGTGTTTGATAAATTTCAAATGGTCTGTTCAGTCGATACGAATGTTCATCCTGGCTTATGCAATGTTGCCTCAGTGTTGTCTCACGGAAACAATACCTGCTTAGCCAATGTAGCTATGTGTTCTGATGTCTCGGTTGAGTTAATCGTTTACATCAGAGCGAACGACTGTACACGTCAAGGGGTTACAGAACTGCTGAAAATTTAGATTAAGAAATAATGACGTTAAGGGAAGGCCTTTGGTCGGAATGAGAGTAAACTAGCACGTTTCAGGTGATACCTTACTTGCTTTCAGGGCCTCAAAACGTCAGTATATCCTACTTTACGTTTCGGCAGTTTCTTGAACCTTCTGGCTTTTTACACGTCGTTCAAGGTAGCCTACGCAGATTTCTCCATTAGTCGTATATGAAAATCGTATCGTATTATCCAAATGTTCACAAAAACCAAACATAGAAGCTTGACTTCGATCACTTTTTTACCAGGTTTAACTTGTGACTGACTGAAACGAATTAATGTTTCCTGTAAATCTTCACAGGATTTGATTATCGGGTAGTAGTTTGCGTGGACATGGCTGACAATAATAAAACCGCGAACGCTACTAACACTGACACGTGCATCATTGAACCGCCGGAGGTTTTAATGTTAATAATTGGATCTCTCTCTGCTCTGTTGAATGGACTCCTTCTCCTTGTTATGTTCAACGAACGCAAGAAATTCTTCCGGACAAGAGTATCGTACCTCGTGGCAAGCCTTTCCTGCGCTGACTGTTTTACAGGTGTAGCGGTGGCGCTAATTATAGTTCGTCAAATGACGCAATGGCAGTGGATTTCAATGGACATTCAGTTCCTCCTAGTGTCAGTTAGCATTCAGATATCATTTCTGACTCTTGTCCTCATGTCAATCGATAGGTTGGTGGTCGCGGTGTTTCTCATGACTTGGTCAAAGATTCTCTCGGTCAGGAGAACAATCGTCGCTGTGTCACTTGCTTGGTTGGTCTCAGTCTTCGCGGGAATAATGCAGCGGTATTACACACGTACAAGACGATTTGCACTGTTACTTTTCTGGCAAATTACGGTTTTGTTCTTCATATCCGTCCACGTTTTCATCTTCCGATTTTTAAAAAAACAGCGAAGACGTTTGTTACACTCAGGCGGCTCTCGGGAAGTTTCAGTAGCGGTAGACCTACCGCTACAAGTATCACACGTCAAAATAACATCAATAGTGTTAACCCTGATGTTAGTTCTCGTCATTACTTACATCCCTTACATCATTTGTCTAAGTATTACGGTGGCGACAACTGGCACAACCATGGAAATACACGGGAGTAATACTGCGTTACGGTATACTCAAGCGTTTTCATATTTGAACTATGCAGTAAATCCCATTGTATACGCATGGCGTTTAAGAATTTACCGTAAAGCATTTTGCCAGATGTTTAAGTTAATTTAGATGAGACTGAACGACTGCCACCACATTTGGTGATGCATTCAAATAACAGGTAAGGCTATCGTTATTTTTCATTCATAACAGCCAAAATATATTAGCATAAGAAAGTCAGTATAAGTACAATGCAGTATAAGAAAACTTTTTATGGCCGTTAAAATACGATCCATGACGGCTTTGAATTAAACCTGAAACTCTGATTAATTTAAGGGTCGAAAATCTGGGACATTGACTGAGACAATCGAACTTTGGTGCGAGAAATTCTATTAATATACGTATCTGGATTAATAAAGACATTGTGTGAATCCATTCTTTTTGTTACTGCTTGTTCGGGAGAGGGAGGCAGAATTTAATTCCTACATTTTCATTTATCACATAAAGCGGCCAAAACGCATGCTTTCGCCAGAAAATGTTTTAAGATTGATGTATCTCGTTATTGTAGATACAACGGAGGGTTTATTTGTTAAAACTTTCACGACCTACAGCTATTAAGATTGCTAGTTTCACTAGAAAAGGTGTTCACAGCAAATCGTAACAAAAATCACAGAAGTTGCAGTCAATTTACAGTCAGTAATTTTTTTTTTATCATTGCATCACCCATCACAAAGTTAAACTGCTGACCCACGGTACCACGTTTCATGGAATGTAGCATCCATTACTCAATACCTTGGACGGGAGGGAGATTTGAAGCCAGCAAGCAACATTAGGATTAATTTCAGGGTAAGCATTAAAGATATATTCAGGTCAGGATATGTTTAACGTGAGGCTTTCACGACTAACCTACCGCTGCAATTACTCGTTTTTATACAATTTTGGAAACTTGAAATATTCTCCATTTGTATATCATTCAGGATTTCAGACACCATAGCATGCAATTGCTTGCAATATTGCACTGTCTCCGTGGCTTTAGGCGCCTACCCGGTCATTATTTCCCATCAAAAAGATCAGTCTACTAATTCTCATTGTGAAAAACAAATTATATATCCTTGTAGTTCGTTGGTTAGTTATCTTCGAATCAGGTGACGGTTACTTTGAAGAACATTATAACATTGTATGATGCCCTGTTGGCAAGAGTTGATGTCCTGCCAAGGCCGCTGTACACAATGATCAAGGCGTTCAATACATGCCATCAACTGAGGTAACGCTGCCTTATCATCTCCTTCGATCATCTTGTCAATACCAACCTTAAGACACGCTCCGGCATCGTAAACTTCACCAAACCTAGCTTGGACATTTATTTCCTGTTGGCAACGTAAACACTTGAACACCGTCAGAGACTGCGCCTCCCTTGGTACCCGCTGACCGCAACATCTGCACTTTAAAGTTGGTACGTGGCACTCCAGTTCCGCGTACAATGGCCAATTATCCACGCATGCTCCGCAAGTACAATCAAAATAGTATTGCTTCTTGAGTTCAGCTTGTCGGTCGTTGAACGGTGTTACCGCTGACACATAACCATAGTTGTCAGTGACTTCTTCTCCCTTGCGAACGGTCTGGATGGACCGCATAACGCATGCGTCACCGTAGAAGTTCCTCGTTACGGAAGGGTCACAAGAATGATTAAACAAGCTGAATGTGGCGTATATCGCGGCAGCGATTTCAACGGTATGTGAATTCACGAGGTCCTTCTCCAGTTGTAAGAATTCTGAGATCTCATGGGCATTGCATGGAAGTACTTGGAGCATGCGTAGTAGGTGACTACCAATGCACAGTAAACGATCAGTACCGCTTTGACGTGAAGGCAGCTGTTCAAAAAATCCCGCTTGCTCAAGACACTTGGCTAGTAGTATAGCCATGATTGATCGGCGAAAAAGATCGCTGGTTGATCTGTCCGCAGTGTGGGCTAACAGATGAAAAATCTCAAAATACGTATTGCCATAAATACTGTTGGATGGTGAGCCATCCTCGAAGGGTGGTTCCTCCGGGTAGCTGCCGGAGTCGAATTCCTTGAGTGTATCCCAGGTTGTCTTCGTGATGACACGGAGAGCAAGAAATCCAAACTTACCAATGTCACAAGCTTTAAGAAAGTCTAAATACTTGCATTCGTAAGTGTGATAACACCACGCAAGATTTTCACAGGCTTGGCTACAGAACCCAACTCTGGCACACTGACGACAAGGAACTGGAGCCAGAACTCTTTTCAAGCAGTGTAGGCAATGTGTAGTATAGTTCTCTGGAAGTAGAACAGCTGCATAAGGTTTCTCGACCGCTAAAACTTCTCCCACTTGAACTTCTTCAACAGCTTTGACGTAACGACCTTTCTCCGACGCAAGTGAAACGTCAAGTTTAGAAGAAAGACTGGGAAACACAGAATTGGCACCGTTACATAGATCTGGAATGGGCTGCGCACTGGGATTCTTACTTATAATCACGTGAGAACCAAATTCATTATGCTTCAATCTCTCCTTGCATTTCTTTATCCAAGAGTCTAAACTCTTTTCATTCACTTTGCTTTTTTCAACGGACATTTTGGATGATAGGATAAGACTCTTTGTCTTGTTGAAGCTCTCCAGCGCTTGAGTTGGCTTACCAACAAAGTAAAAACATCTCGCCTGTCTTTCGTACACTTTATACTGCAATGCTTCTGGATAGCCATGACTTAATGCCAGTTCAATGTCTTGTAAACAATCATGGTACTTTTTCAGGTGAAATAGTACAGCTGATCTATTTGCCATAGCAGTTGAGAGCTCCTTTTCAGAGCTAGAAAAAGGAGCCAGCATTATACTTTGATTGTATAACTTAAGGGACTCAACAAAGTTCTTGTTCTGGAATTCCTGATTTCCATCAGCTCTTGCCTGGATAGAACCAGAGGCAGACTTCTCCAAATACATTTTCTTTACTTTGATGGTTTCCTGAATACAATCTAATTTCCAGGAAAAGGCAACTCTTTCTTGGTCAGTACGAAGCTCAGAAAATTGTTCGGAGATTTGCAACAAGTTGTGATTATCCTTTAACTTTTTGTAAATCAATTCATACCATTTATCCATCAAATGTTCCGAGTACTTTGCTGACATTTTTGATCACTGGTGACCTGAGAAAGAAAGTTGTAACATAGAAAAGATTTTGTTAGGAATATCAAAGCCCAGCATATAATTTTGAATAAACCCATGTTAACAGAGACATGAGTTTTTGAAAAAAAAAATTTTTAATTTAGCTAATGTTTCATTGCTAATCTTGCAACATCTTCAGAGTAAGTTATCAATTTACAAGGTGTTCTTGACTGTATAAGAAAGACTGATTGAGAACTGGTTCTCACCCGAAGGTTTTTACTGCATAAGGAAATGATTTTTTTTAATATATATAAATGCGTAAGAACACAGGTAACCTATGCAAATTATTCTGGGATAATCATGTAAAATGCCAACAATATTCAAATTTCCTCACACATTTTATTAATTTTTTTATTCTGCTCGAGGGGAAGTGCATCATCTTACCTTTCAACTAGAAGATGGCACCTTTCAGGTATATAACCTTTAATTTTCCACCCTCTCAGCATACATAAAAGAAGTTTAAAGGGGCAACTTGAAAAATGTGTGTGACAAATATCCCATGAACATAAAATTGGAGTAAAATTTTTGTCACCCACTAACAATTGAGTTAGGGCTGTTAATTAGGTTGGGATATAAATGAGAAAAATACTTGGAGTCAGTATCATCAATGCTTGGTTCCTAAGATTGTAATAATTAGACTTTTCTAACACAAATGAATATAACTGGAAAGTAGAATCCAAAGCTCCTCTTCTGAAAAAACTGGGGGACAAGGCCTCTTGCTCTCCCCTATAAATGGCTATACTTCCTCTCCAATTTCTACAAACATGTCATGATTTTCCAACAATCAACACAATAACATGTCATGATTTTCCACCAACATGTCATGATTCTCCCAGGTACAAACCATTTACTTCAAGAACTAAACCACCAGATTTCTACCCATATGCAACAGCATCAACTTTTGATTAAAAATTGGAGCACCATAACCATGGGTCACCGTCCCCCAATTATAAAAATAATTCACTGGCCAAAAGTTACTTTCTAAACCTGTATTTATTGCTGTAAACCCTTAACTAAACACATAAGCTGCGGTGGCTTTCCCTTTGACGAGTAAAAGTGTCTGACGTTAGCCAGAGTAAAATAATAGGAGTCATGTACCGACGGGAAAAAGTTAATCTAAACGGGAGTAATTTGTCACGCGTTAGATTCCATGTGACTGCGATGAACGAAGGACTTAGTTGTAAAATAGGGAGGAGTAATGCTCCTGTCGAATTTATTTGGCTTAAACTACGCGTCAACCTTTACCCTAGAAAGACTGTAGCTTAGGACTTCATTCAGTCATCAAAAGTATTGTTCAAACATCAATCCCGTGTTATACTTTACCTGAAGTTAGTGAAATTATCACGACTTGTCATTCAAACATTGTGGATCTGTCTTCTGACTGACGAAGATCCTCAGCACATGAGGTACTCCTAAGATCGAAATGACACTACCAAGTGCAGAAGATTAAAAATTGGGGAAAGCTAAGGAAGATATTAAATAAATTTCAACACAAAATCGTGCTTTTTTGTTTTTTTTTTCAAGCTTTTCCCTAAAATTTTGGTCGATGTTTCTGCTGTTGCTCTCTCTGCGCCCGCACACAACAACCACTGATCGCCCAACCCAAGATGGCGACGCACGATAACGAAGATATTATTCGAGTCGGGGACATAAAAATGGTCCCTGCAAAAACTGAAGGAGCGTCCAACGTATTTTCACCTACACCGTTTATCCTTACGCGGACAAGGTACCTTAAGATTTGTGTTTTGAGTAGTCGTTCTTCGTCTTGTTTCCTGTTGGAATAGGACATGAATATGCATGTCGCAATGCTTCAAAAAAGTTAAATTTCCTTGCGCGGTACAAGATATTCGGCTTTTTCTTGTTCCCTTACTGTTCCGTCTCATAATAGGTGGATACCAGATTCCGAGGCAAGCTCCTGCGCATTGTGCAACGAGCGTTTTACCCAGGTCCGCCGACGTCATCATTGCCGTGTTTGTGGCAAAGTATTATGCGCAAAATGCTGTTATGAGAAGGTACTGTAAAGTGCGATTAAACGCTACGTTAGGAACAACTTTACTTAGCGATGCTGGTGTCTTTATTAAACCGGCTGATATGGAAATGCTGCTTAGTGAAGAACTGTTAATATACCCCTAAAGAGTATAGTAAAATGAAAATTAATAGGTTTACAAGATAATTCCATCATGATTCAAGATGTATCTTTTCAGATTCTGAAGGGTGCAATATGAGAAGTATACTACTATTTTTCAGATTCAGTTGCCTCAGTATGGTGAAGAAGAACCTGCCCGAGTATGCAATTATTGCTTTTCTGTCAGCAGCATGATAGCTATGGCCAGATCACTACAGATGGTTGGTTAATTTATTTTTAAATTGTTTTTAATCCATGAAATTATCAACTGATGTTCAAAAAAAGTATTGACATGTTTATTCAAGGCACCAAGGCTAGAGGCAGCAAAAGGCTTGGCAGAAGTATCTGCACAGCAGAATGAACTGAAAAAGGTAGATCTATGGATGCTTGGCTTAAACCATATTATCATATCATATCATTAATATTTATAGAATACTGGGCCAGGTTATTCATAGGGCAATTAGCTTAATCCAGGATTAGTGATAACTTTGTGGATAAAATAATGTTCATGTAGGACTGGGATATTTAAAGTTTTCTGTTCATATATCTTGTAAGTATAGAAAGGTTTTATCTTAGAAAGTTTTAACTAAAGTTATAAAACAGAACACATCCAATAATGGAGGTGAGTAAATTTTAACCTGGGATTAGTGGCAATCATCTTTTGAACAACCGGGCCCTGTAATCAACTCTCTTTTCCTTGATTCCTGTCCTTGGTGAATCATATGGATTATGGTTACTCTGAAATCCCCAGTCTAATGAGGATGATTCCCATTATGGAATATTATCTGATTGGAGCAGTTTCTTCTCTTAGTTAATTTAGCAAATAAAAATTACATCCTTTAACCCTATGAGGAACAATGTGGCACTCTAGTATTTTAGACTGGCTAACCAGGGATGATTTCACTGATCAAAAGGATGCATCGTGCCTGTTCAAGGCTTAAAAGATAAAAAGGTCTCTATTTTATAAGAAAAATCGTCAGGCATTAGTCAGGTAAAATTGCAGAAGGCTTATGTGGGGTTTAATAGATTGAATGGAAAATGAGCCAGAAAATCTTTACCTCAGTTGAATACATGTAAGTAGGATTAGGATACCTTGCAAGTAATGTAAGAACTCTACACATATGATTTCTTAATAGTAATTATGTAATTTTTGGGATTGATCAGAATTTTTCAGTCTATATGAAATCATGCTTTAGGTTGTTGAGTCAGGAGGTGTGCAAGCTTTGATCCATCTGGCTCAGACAAATATCCATGATGTTAAGGTATAGTAGCTCATAGACTTGTTTCAAAAATTATTACACCACTTAAGCTTTCCAGATGATAGAATAGGTTTTTGAGGGTAAAAGAAAATCATTTTTGAAGAAACAAGTGGACAGTAAACTTTTTGTGGTTGTAAGGGTAGCTAGTCCAATTCATGTACAGAAATAGTAACTAGTAGTTTCTCCTGCTGCCTGATTTATTGTTAGGAAGCTGTTGTTGAAGGTCTTAATACATTGGCATTGTATCCTCCACTACATGCTTTTATTGTCCAATGTGGAGGAATTAAAGCAATTTGCAGGTAATGAACTGTCTAAAATTTAGTGGCAATGTGCATATTGCTGTTATAACGTTGTTCTCATTGTGTTGTTTGTTCATATAATTAATTTGTTTTACTTTATTTTTACATTTACCATTATAATTATTGCCTGTAAAATTATAAATTTTTGTTTTTAGCATTTTGTCATCTACTAATGACAGCAACCCTCAAATCCTGATCAAAGGCCTGAGCACACTCAAACTTCTTTCAAAATCTGATAAATCAAAAATACTAGGTATGGTGCAAATACATAGTTTTTAGCAAATTATATACTGTACTGTATACTTCTAGAGCCCTTTAACTGTAAACATTCTGCAAAAAAGGAGCAATTTATATTTACAAAAGAAAAATACACATACAGTATGCTGTGGGACTTTGTAGAAATGATTCATTCAATGCTTAAAAACAAGTGCACATATTATAATTAACCAGGTGATCTGACTGCAAGCAAATGGTCTGGGATTACCAGCATAATAGAAATCCAGTTTTATATCTTTAATCATTTGTAAGATTCTGTATCTTTTGTGAAATTGTTTGGAACTTTGTGTCAGTATTTAATGAAGGTATTTGTGTTAGAAATATATGAACGGAATATGTAATAGTTCTTGAGATATTAACTAACTTAAATTGGAAATGGATTTCTATTTGAAAACTAGTCCCAGTCCACTTTCGTGTTTCCAGATCACCCGGAGTAGGTACTGTACCAATATAATTATGTACTGTAGTACTATTATTACTAATATACAGAATGCAAAGTTTATTTACCCTGTAGAACTTGTACATAATAAGGAGTAAATATTTACAGAATTAAATGACTGTATACATCAACTGGTACTTGAAAGTTCAATAGAGTTCATTGCTTCATGTCTTTTGTTTTAGTTGTGGCTGAGGGGGCTCTAACTCCTTTGATGGCTCTGTCTATGGCTGAAGACATTACAATAACCGTCTTGTCACTCACTACGTTAGGAATAGTTCTTGAAAATCAAGTTAATGTTACATCTTTTATTGAGGTCAGTAGAATATTATGAATAAGGTTTTCTCAACCGAGGAAGGAAACTACCTGTTTTATTATTTGGATAGTTGCTAAGCTTAGACCTTTTCATCATGGAATATCAACAAGTAAAGGTTCAACATAATTTTTATGGTACACACATGTTATGTATGCAATTTTGAAATACCCCTTACCTATTCTTAAAAAACAGTGAAAATTTCTAATGAGATGAGCTTTGTCAAAAAAGTTAAATTATTAAAAGCAAGTATTCTTACTTACATAAGAATATTGAGGGTGCCATTTTTTAGGGAAAGCATTTTTTGTATTTCATTGTGTACTGTAAGAAATGTAATTTAACATTGTTTAACTAACAAATTTACCTAAGACATAAATGTAGCCTAAACATTAAGCTGGAAATTAGAGATGAACACACCCTTCCTAATAGCTGTTATTACAGTTGAGTCTGCAGTTAAATATTCTTTTAATATTCTTTTGTTTTTCAAGCATGCAAACAAGGCAAAAGGGTCCGAACCATTCAGAATTGACACTTTTGCCTTGTTTACAGGCCAGACCACTGACAACTGTAATAACAGCTGTGTATGTAAAGTTTTGTGTATTTGGTTATGCACTTATAACACCTAAATTGTCCTTGAGTGTAAATGTAAGCAAAATTAAAGCTTGTCTGATATTAAAAAGGAATTCTGACTGAAAGTCCTGAAGTGTACTGTTATAAGGCTTGTGATATTATAGTTAGAACCCTGCAGTCTTATTGAAACTCTGATATATATGCCACTTTTTAGGGTTTCAAAAATGCATTACAAACCATTTTAAGGTTAACAAAGTCAAATGATGAAAAGGTACAGTATACTGCATCCTGTTATCAACTTAGCTGTACATGAATACAAAATGTATTGACAGCTACTGTATGTGTACATATGTAGCAAAGTGATTCTTCTAATACTGGGTGAAAGACTTTGAAATTACTTTTACCTCAGTTGTTTTGTAATGCCAGTACTAAATAATGAGGTACAGTTCATGTATACAGAACACTTGAAGGAACATGACATGATGTATTTAAGTCTGTTAGTATCTTTTGATTAATGTGCAGGTATCAAAATAAATTGTCAGAAATGCTTCTCATCAATTCATGCCACAACTCATAACTTTATTATTTATTTCATTAGATTCAAGAAGTATCATTACGTGTCCTTGCCTTAGTCTCATTTGGCACAGCTCAGCAGCAAAGAAAACTTATTGAGGTAAGCTTAAGGTATTCCTTTTTCTTCTTCTTCCTCCAGCTTCAGCTCTTTTTCAAACTTTTCCTTGTTTTTGCCTTTCTTCTTGTTCTCTTTTATGTTGCTCCCTCTCCTTTTTTCTGTTCTCTTTCAACCTTACCTTTTTCTACTACTACTCCATTTCTCCCATTTCTGCCTTTTCACCTTCAACTTCTCCTTCTTTTCAGCCTACTCCTTTTCCTCCTTCTCATTCACTTCTACATTTTTCTTCACCTCCTCACTCCATTTCTACTCTTACCTTAGCAACAGTTTTCCATCCTGTTGCCATTTCAACTGTTTCTTACTACCTGTTTTTACCCTCATTCTTTGCCATTGGTTCCCTTTGGTATTGTTCCTCCTCTTGTTCAACTTTCCTCCCAATTTTTTGAATATTTCAGGAAGATAATTATGCAGGAAAATGTATTCTGAATGCTATTAGGCAACGCCCAAAAAATTTAGAGGTAACCAAAATCTCACTTTATATATAATACAAGGGGACTGGGTTCTAAATTGGTAAGGCCTTATCTTTTTACTGGCTTAGAACCCAGTCCCCTTATATTACAACATACATCTGTAGTTACACTCTATTTTTATGTGTTGTTATTTTACAGGTTTTTACAAATGGTTCTTGTTTGATTGCTAACTTAGCTGCCCACGAGGAAAATCAGGTATGGTTTGTCTTTCTGTTTTCTTAAACTTAGCACCTTGCAAATGATCTCGTTATAGCCATAATATTGAATAAAACATGTTAGAATGCTGCAAAGTCAGTCTCAAGCGGTCTAAAATAAAAAAAAATTTTACGAGGAGGCTTACTCTTAGGGCCAAAATTCACACTAGCAGCGCTTTGCATCCCTTGAAGTCCCCCCTCCCACAATGAAAAAAAAAACAATGAAATTCAGATCTGGCCGTGCCACTGGTTACCAGGCTTCATTCTTTAGTAAGTGTGCACGGAAAGGGTAGACGGGAAGAAAAACTTGCGCGACAAAAAGGAAGAGGAAGGAAGATGTCGCTGTAGAAGTAATCTGCAACCTTTGGTCTGCGGCTGCAAACTTAACAGATCGTTAAAAGTTTGTTGTGGATCGTCCAGGTTGTTGTAGTCTTGAGAAAGACTGTTGTTAGCGACTAAAAGTTCGACGGCCCGAGCGGCAGTGATTCTCAGAGTCAAGTGAAACTGTTTTTAAGGTTTCACATTTGACTTTGAAGACGACCTCAAGGCAAATAACAACCTGGCCTATCAACAATCAACTTTTACTGATACTTCCGGTTCAAGCCATTTAAATTATAGCGCATTGTTCGTTATTTACGCCACACGGCAACACAAAAACCGTCAAAATAAGCCGACAGCTGTACCAAAGGAGAGGCGAAGACCTAAAGAAATTAATGCCTCAGCGATGCATGGCGTACAAATATCGGTACGCGAAATAAGGTTAATACGATTCGCGCAGAAAATCTTTCGTGATGGCGTTACAAAGTGAAGCCTCGGCTGGGTGTAGTCGGGGCAGTATTTGGGATGTTGTGCATTTATGTGGATTAGGATCGTTTCTACGACTTACGTAACCAACGAGGATGTGTCTAAAGGTGAAGTGATGAAAATATTTTCATGATTGTCCGACAAATAGTATTCAGAATATCACCTATTTCATCCCCAACACCCCTCGCTTCTCTTGATTTCTTATGAGCGAGATAAGAGAAGCGAGGACGCTAGGGACGAGAATACTCTTTCTTATAGCCTAAGTAGAAGAATGAACTCGGGTAGGGAATAATGATGTTAGATGTTACTCCGAGTGACGAACCATACCGGACAAGTAGAGAAAACTCTACTTGGCCCGGCAGGGATTTGAACCCACGACGTTCGGTTTACCAGTTCGGACTCGTAGTCTCTTTACTCACTTCAATGAGTGGCGAACACGGAACCGGTTGGGGGGGGGTAGGTGGGTGTAGTGTGTATGAACCTCCAACTTCTTCATTCCGTCACATGTTATTTTTGGAATTTTTTTTTAAACAGTCATCGTTGATGGATTGCATTGAGCTGATTTGTAAATTAATCACTTCGCATTCCGAAAATTGCAATATTCAGGTAAAAAGTAGTTCAATATTGATAAACTTCTGATGCTCGGATTTAAGAAAGACTGAAAGCACTTCACAGTGCGTCAATCAGCCAATAAACTGGTTCGTTGTAGAAGTCATTTAAAACAAACTCGTAGAGCGCGCTTAGGTTGATCTGAAACTCTTTACGAATAAAATACTCGTACTTGGTTTGGAAATATAATGTATTTATATACACGAAGGCTAGGTTAGCTCGTATCTATTTAATTTATTCCATTTTGCTCTGTTGATCAACTACAGACACATGTGGCAAGGGCAGTAGCCAACTTTTCCAAGCATAAAGAAAATGGTAGATTTTTGGTAAGTACTTTCCTCACATTTTTTTTCACACTAATAATTCGATGTTTTTCCAAACACCAATTGGTAGAACGCGCCGTTTATCATCTTTTACTATACTGGTCACGTTCTTAAAATTTATATTGGAATTTTGTGAATATAACTATTTGAACTTGAGCTATCTTTTTGAGTTTCTTATAGATATCTCATTTGCCCGAAATTATTCGAGTTCACGTCAATGTAAGTCTGCTTAACAATATACTGTATTTTTATTTGGAATTATTTGTAGGTTTACTCCACGTTTATGTAATTAGTTCTGAGCTTTTGGCCCGTACACTTGGGTCGTCTTCAGTGAGTGGCGAACACGTCCTCTCTGAAGACGACCCAAGTGTACTGGCCGAAAGTTCAGAAATAATTACATAAAAATGGTGTAAACCTACATATAATTCCAAATAAATTATTTTATTTTATACCAATCTATACGATGATTTACCCAACTCTTTAATAATTAATAACGACAAAACAAAAAATAAATGGGTGTTCAATCAATACTATAGGTTCGCATACAAGAACGTTCTAATTTACTTGCACCTTTGCGTTTGATCTTCTTGGCTCAAATGCTTCATATCTCCAAAATAATTTGTTAACATACACCTTCAGATGCATTCGTTGAATAAGCAATATACGGTATTAGCGTCCGAACTGTATGGGAATTTCGGCGGCTAACCTTCAGCTCGCCTTGTAAATCGCCATACAGTTCGATCGCTCATACTGTATATTTTACATAAAATGTCCCAATCCTCAAGATTGTCTGTATGTATAATTTTTCACAAGCTATCAGGTAAAATAACAGGTTTCGGCCGGTAAAGTTTATGTAAAAGTTTCATTTGTAATTTTTAAGTAGCGCAATGAGCTTGCCTGCAAACATGATGAAGTTACCAACACAGGATAAGATACACAACAGTTTTTTGTTAAATACTATTAAGTTTTTTCTTTTAAATTCAGCGCAATTTTTGACATACGCGTTGTTAATTTATTATCGACCGAGTTGTCGTGCCGTTGTCTGAGAAGTTGATAAGCGTATCAAACGTGTCAGCGAATCTTCAATTCTTCCTTACTTTGTTTGATGACCATTGGGGAAGCTTACAGATGCTGATAATAGATTTACTTGGTGTTTACCGAAAAAGTGCTGAATTATTTATCGCCATGGAAACGTACAAAGAATTAAGTTGGGTTTTTTTTTTTTAATTTCTTGAATATTAGTCCAGTGAACGCGAGATAAGAGCACATGGCATCCGCAGTGTATTTTATCTTTTGGAGTATCAAAGTCAACAGACCATTTCGATCTTAATAAGGTAAATTTTCCGGTTGTTTTGTGTTGTACTAAGTCGTGTCGTGTCATGCTGTTCCGCGTCGCGGCGTTTT
The DNA here is from genome assembly GCA_036872915.1 of Nanipora kamurai. NCBI lineage: Eukaryota > Metazoa > Cnidaria > Anthozoa > Scleralcyonacea > Helioporidae > Nanipora > Nanipora kamurai. The sequence goes on along the minus strand of JBAHVQ010000374.1, from coordinate 1,091,488 downwards.
GATGTATATTGTTTTCTAACGTAAGAATTGTCGGGCATTAGGGACACCTACTCCACAATTTTTTAATCCTTTATTGTCCAGCTGTTTCCCTTTGGCGAGTCTGGCCTGAGTATAAGTAAAATACGAGAAGACCGATGCGGAAAGAAAATAATTAAAGGATTAATTTTGCCATTTCTGTAATGGAAAATGTTTTTTCTGTTAATTAACACATTGGCAATAATTATACTGAAACAATAGCGGCGCATTGTTTCTACAACACGTCCTCGCTCTAGGCTTCGATTTACAGCACGAGATGTTAAGCGTTTAGTGGTAATGGTACCATAGAAATATTGCCGAACAATTTCACGCCGGTTACGGCGACGCGATACACCTCCAGTGTCAACGGTGCTAAATGCCCGATGGCTTGTGCAGTGATCAATGCGTTCATTGTGGAAGGTGGCATAAGATATAATTTGGGGCTTTTTTTCCGTTACGGCAGTCGGTTACTGCGTCTGATAAATGTGAATTTATATGCATTTATATGAGTTGAACGTTCAGGACCAGAAGCGAAACTTTGTGCCTGATCTTACATCCTAAACTACAACCGTAACCATAACGGTCTAAGCAGTAAATTAACTACTGATAAAATTAATGTAAATGTTTTGAACTTGGAAGCGTCAGTACGTGTTGGAAGTTGATCGCCAGGTTAGAGTAGTTTTGAGGAAGACTGGTTAGGTTGACTGACGTTTTAACGGCATCAGCGGCAGTCATCATCGTCGTGTAAAGAGGGCTTACTGGTACTTGACTCTGAGGATGACTATCGTGAGGGTGTCGAAACGTTAGTCACGCCACCAGTCTTCTTCAAGATTACTCTAACCCTGACGATCAACTTGCAACAAGAACTAATAGAATTATATTTTATTAAAAAATACGAAAGAGCTTATGACAACATATTCCTAAATACTATGGAACATTGATAACGAACAACTCCTTATTTCTTAGGGAAGGCATAGCTGGTTTGTTAAATGGTTTATTGCGGTTTAGTGGCACATTGGGAGCTGTTAGAGAAGCTCTCCTCAAACACGTTCCAGAGATGAGCAGACCCATGTGACTCCGTTGCTGCTCTACTATAACGGATGGACATTGAATGGGATGATTTGTAGGTGGGTCTGCGGCGACAGCTTTAATATTTTAACTCACCAAATCGAAAACGTAGTTTCTGATACGTACGACTACGTTGACATGGGCCACAGGGCTCAATTTTTTTCCAAATCAATAGCAGTTGAGATGTTGGTAGGTCTCTTTTGCCATTAAATGCGACTGTTTTTTTCATTGTCGGTGTAGTTTTAAAAGTACTTGTTATGCGCTGTGATATTTTGAGCTAGGATGCATTATTGTGCCATCACCATTGCTGACTTGATAAAATAAAAAAAGGTGCAATTTTTCAATTTTAGTTGAAAAGAGAAAAAAAAACAAACATTGCTCAACGTATCCTTAGATGATTGCCTAGAACCTGCAAATCAAACCATCAGTAGACTTTCAATGTAAATCACTTTTTCAATTTTCCACATGATTTTTAATCAAATTTTGGGTTGCAAATTATGATATTATCTATTTGTCATCCAAATCAGTAAAGTTTAATCAAATCTGTTTCATTTAACCCATTTAAGCCTAATTTCCACTTGGAGGAATTTTCCTACTGCTATTCACTTTTGTTTGATTGGCTCTTGGGACCCAAGAGTTCCTGAGAGCAAATGAGAAACAAGAAAAATGCAATATGTGAGGAAAACTCCACCTAGTAGAAAGGGGTCTAGTAGGCTTAAGGGGCAAGGGTGGACTTATTTTCCTCTGGGTAAAGCCAGATTATTTGCTTGTCCAAGGGTTAAACCTTGCCTGTTAAAGGGTTAAATAGTTACAAGGCACACTTGTACAGTTTAGTTAGGCTGCAGGGAAGCAACTTTTTCAGGTCAGGTCTTGAAATGATCAGAAATGAGTACTGCTAGTTCTTTTCAATTATCCTCTCCAGAAACCCTGGAAAGACTGGGTACTAGGTAAGCTACATGAGCTGGGACTGGATGAAAGTTTATAAATGCAACCGAAATGAATGACAGCTTGCACTTATTACTAGAACCCTGTGTACTAGAAAACTGTGGTTTCTGGGGTGGCTAATATACATTTAATTATGATGAACCAGGTTAAAATGTTATAACAGTAAAATTAACTAATTATTAATGAATTTTAATATAGAAAATAAAAATTTCAGTTTAGAAAATTATAGTTTTTAATTAGAACTTGTTTTAGGAAAAGTTTTTTTTTCCATATTTTGTTGTATATAAAGGATAAAACAAACTCCTTTTTTTTAGAGTTTGTTTTATCCTTTGTTGTCAAAATCCTGTGAATTTTGTTGTATGTTTACATCAGATTTTAAATATATTTTTGATAAACTGTGCAGAAAAACTTCATGGTACTATTGATAGAAAATGTAAAGTAATATCTATTATTTTAACAATAAAACAATCATATACTGCAAAAAGACAAACTTTTGTCTGTTGTCTTGGCTAAAAACAATTCTCGTGCAAGTAAGACTGCATAAAAGTTTCTTGAGGAGATAAGGGGTATATACTGCTCTGAATTAATTCAACAGGCTTGGATACAGTCAGCCATTGAATATTACATAGAAATGGTAGAACCAATCAAAGGTACACTAGAAGATACCTCAGGTGACAGTAGTGATGCAATTCAAAGTTGGAGAATGTTTACATTTGTTTGCAGAGAACAAACATTCTAAATAAAATTATGGCTTACCAACCCCTACTCTAACACTTCAGGGATCGATAAGTTTTGTAAATATTGCCCCCATGTTGTTGATTGCTTGGTGCAGCCCTGCCATTTGTGAAATAAATTTTATAATAATGCAAATATTACAGAAACAGCCTCATCAAGTAACAGTTTAAATTTAAGAACCTAACTCTAAAACAGAAGCCAGCTGAACAAACATCAAGTTCAGAAATCACTTACATGACTATCTTTCTCAAGTGTATCATTTTTAATTAAAAAAATGTTCTTTTAGGAAAAAATTATTGAATTCTTCATTTTCCCTCACTAGAAGTTGTTTTTGTAATATTGCTTTGTGTCTCATAGTTCTTCTCTATCACTTCTGCTATTTGTTTCACCCTTTTTGCACTTTTCTGAACCTTGAACATTAATTCACTTAAACCATCAGTGTTGAATTTGAAGATGTCTTCTCCATGCATAGTAAAGTTTATGGCAACATCCAACCTTTTTTTCAACCTGTTGATCTCTAGAGTTTCAACCTCTAGCTCATCTGCCCTTTTCAATAGGTTTCGAGCCATATCACTCTTCATGTTGGTACTCCTATAAGCAAAGTTAGGCATGTAGAGTAGTTTGCTTTTCCAGTCAGCAGGCAAATTGCTGAATAGCCTAGATCCAAAAGCCAGCATACCCATTTGTTGATGAGAGCCTTCAGTCAAAGCCTTACTCTTCAGACATGACATATATTGCCCACCAGACAAGGTAGGATTGCAGTTCTTAGGATGATGTAAATGAAAGATACCTCGGTCTGTTGCTCTGATGACTGCCAGCTCCGTTCCTAAAAACACTCGGTAAAGCTTCAAATCCTCAGTGCCCCACCCATGTATTGTTGTATCAAAGCCTTTCGTGGAAATAAAATCGTTTCTGTACTGGCATGTCATTCCAAATCCAAAATCCCTCCAGAACCCATTATTTTTGCCTACATACAGTTGTTCTTCAATGCTTGGTGGTGCACCATTGTAGACCACATCTGGGTTATACAAACTGTATACAATGGGGTAATAAACCATTTTTCCGGGTTCCGTGAACAAACGACACCGCTCCAAAAACTGCGGCGTGAAATAGACATCCACGTCGCAAAAAAACATTATGTTGTTGCCTTTCTCCCAGGATAAAACTCCCTTTTGCAAAGCAGCACCGCGCGAGAACGGACTTTCTTCAAAAATCATCTTGTACTCTTTAAACTTTTCCTTTCTTTCAAAATCATGGAGTATGTTTTGGACTTCTTCTCGGCCTTCATTGCCAAAATACACCACAGTAAGAAAAACTCTCGAATCCCACCTCACACACACATCTGCAAAGCGTTTTAAAAATGCCTGGAACTTTTCCGTCCTACCTGAAAGAGGTAAAATAAGGTTAATCGGTTCATCTGACGTGTCTACAGTTTCCACATTGTCCACAAGCTCCAAGTTGCTAAATGGACGGTGAATTTTCACCCGATGATACTGGTTTGGCTTAGTACCCGTGAAGAATAAGTTGTACTGCATTCCGCTCAAACGATCAAGTCTTGTTATGCCAGTATCCAGATCAGCTTCAGTCAGTTTTTGATGGTCGGGAAATTCATCATTCAACACTTGCAAAGAGAACCGTAAGACTTCATTATGTTCTTTGTACCTTGAGCCCTGAGGTGTCATTGCCGGTCGATTGAAAAGCCCTTCTTTGTTGACAGAATAAATAACTGTGCCAGTGAAGCTGTCAAAAGGAACGACCTCCCACTCATTTTTCACGGTGTCACCTTTCAAGAAATCTGACTTCAAAATTTCAGTTTTTATTTTACTAAACTCCTGCGCACTGATGATCTTTTCCAGCTTGGCATACTTCGCGAGTTGGGATGACAACTCTTCATTTTTCTTCTTCAGTGTTTCTGTGATGTTTTCGTTCATTATTTGTTTTAATTTTAACTTTCTATAGTCATGTTCCAGCGACAGAAATCTCTGTTCCTTAGCCGCAGGTGTTTCAATATTATTTCCATTCTTTACATCAGCGAGCGAAGTTTGTTTTGTTGAAGTTGATCGCCTGTCTTCACGCGCATGTCGTATATTTTCTCCGCGGTAAGTTAGCAGTAGATTAAGCGAAATCTGAACGAAGACGACGACGACGACTAAGCTGAAGAAAAGCGGCAATCGACACGCGCCAAATCTTCGCATGACATGACAAAAGCTCGATTTAACATTTCAAAAATGTTAAAAAACGCGTTTGTGGTGAACACGGCATTCTCTCCGACGACCGTAATACTACGACAGGATACGTTGAAAGAAGGTTCTGGAGTTTGTTTTAAATAGCAAGTTTAATTTCTCGTCGGCGTCGATCAACTAGCCATTGATAGAATCTACCACCCAAACAATCTTTGTTTCCTTAGCTCGTTCTCAGATCTCCAGCGCATCTCTTTTCACGCGTTCGCTCCAGAATCCTCATGAATTTACTCCCAAATTTGACGTTTTTCAGTTGGCAAAAGCTTTTGCCTTTCTTTGTTACTATTTACACGAATCAGCCATTTCGGTTTAAGGGAAACTACTGCTTTGGATGCACTCGGAAAGAATTTAAAGAAAGACACTGTAAGACCAAGATAACTGTTATGAAGCTTCTTTAGATTGCCAAGATCTGCCAGCGGGTACACTGACTGCCGTTGAACAGGTCGTTGCTTTCTTCTCATTGGTACAATAAAACTTTGACCAGTAAAAATAACAACATGGCCCACGAGGGTGGAACAATGAGATAATCATTTATAAAGGCTCAGTGATCTCTGGCCAGAACGAGGGAAAACCCAAGATTTTAAGTTTTAAAAAAATTGGATATTTTAAAGGATTCGACACGTCCTTGTACAGTGCCCAGGGAAAGCAAGGAAAAAGTGAGTAAATGTGTTCCTTAATTGCAGTTGTATTCTTGAACGAAACTTTTTTTAGTCTCACAAACTCAGTAAGAACTCAGATTAAAACTATATATAATATATAAAGTAAAATATATAAAAAATATATAAACTAAATATATATATATGTCTTCATAAAGGGGCTTGAAAATATCGTGAATATTTTTTTAATCTGATTTGATCTTTAATAGAGTTTCTAAAATTCTTCATGAATGTCTTTCAACTTTGTTGGTTGACGAAAGTAGTGATTTCTCTCACACTCTCTCTCTCTCTCTGTCTCTGTCTCTGTCTCTGTCTCTGTCTCTCTCTCTCTGCATATATATATATATATATATATATATAGTAGACAAACAAGCGTGGGTAATTTCCTGGTAAGCAGACTGCTCAATGCAAAGTTGCAGAGCTTTATAGAAATTATGTTTTTCGTTATCTAATATTTACAGCTTGTCGTTACACCGTGTTTCATGCTTTCGCAATCATCTGAGGTCGTCTGATGATTGCGGAACCATGGAACACGTTGTAACGACAAGCTAAAATATTAAATAACCACAAATAAACTATTACTATATATATATATATATATATATATCTTTAAAGAGCAAAGGACGGATAACTTTTGATAACTTATGAATTTATTGTAAACGTTTCTGTCGCGTGACGTTCTTCAGCAAAATCACTCTGGTGGAAGGATATCGTATGATCGATATGACTGAATAACATAAATATATATATTACTGGAATATTTGTAATCCAGGCATAGTTGAAAGTTCCATAATCCTTGGTCACCGGATTTGGTAAGTTATATATGTACATAAACATATAAAAATCGTACCAAACCAAAACTTGAGTCAAAATTTTAAAAAACTTTTATTAGTTCCGAGGTTTCGGGGCTCTGTCCTTTACCAAGGTCAAACTATTAAACTTAGTAGGCTAATTTAAGTACAATTTATAAAAACTATAACAAATTATAATCAAATAAAGTCCCTAAGATTCAGCCCGTTTGTTTCGCGTAACGAAGGTAATATAACCAAAGTAATTTTCAACCTTAAACTCTGACATCTGATTGCAGGAAAAATATGAAGCCACTTTTGGCTATTTTCTTCATTGTTCTGGGTCTTACTCGTTATGTTGTGCTTGGAAGGGCGTACAGTGACAGAGCTACTCTGGGTGCTCGGCTCATTCGAAGTCTGAAGAACCGAGCGCACACCAAACCTGCTACTGACGAAGATCACGCACGGAAGTCTGGCGATGAGCAAGATACTTTAACCAAAGACATGGAAAAGCAAATGAAACGGATCGATGTTCTGGAAGACATTTTCATTGGCTCCTCTGGGTCACATGGCCAAAACGGAAGTGCTAATTCGGCCAGAAGGTCGGCAGTTGATGACACAAGAAATTTAGATGAAGACCTCAGTAAGATAAACGACGACGATAATGATGATGATGACATTGAAAACACACTGAAGAGGAGAAATGATAAAGATAGTGGCTATGACGGTGGAGATTTGGATTCCCCGAAGGGGTTTGGGTACGAGGAAAGCGCAGTTGAAAAAGAAAACAGTCGAAAGAGGCGGGAAATCGCTGATAAAAAGTCGGGCGATGTTTTAAAGGAAGACTCCGTAAAAAATTCTAAAGGCAAAGAGAAAGAAAGCGATCTGTCGTCAAAACAGGAGTTGGGAGACAAAGGTACTGGATTTAGTGATAACACTGACTCTGATACCACTTCGAAGAAATCAGTTATTCCAGGAAATGGAGTTAAGTCGGAGAAAGGTTTGCAAGGCGACAAAGGTTTGTACAGCGCTGAAGATCTGATGGGAGGGACTGGGGCTATTCGTGGAAACCTGAATGCGGAAGATGGTGATGACAATGGGGAGGAAAATGGTAGCCATGGAGATGAAGAACGTCCCAAAGATAGTGATAACACAAGGTCTAATGATGATAATGTTCGGTATTCCGAGTACGACGAAGATGTGAAGAAATCTGAGAAATCTGAGAGTCCTGATCATAAGTTCGAGAATGAAAATGATAACAACAATGATCACGACAAAAAACCAGAGAATGATAGCAAGACTGATGATGGCGACGAGGATGACCGGGAATCCGACAACAATGGTGACAAGAAATCCAAGATCAATGATGGGAAAGGATCGGATCACGAAAAATCCCCAAGTGATGACAACGGAAAACCTGAGAATGATGATCAGGCAAAATTAGAAGACGAAAACAAAAAATCTAAGTTGGAAGACGATGACGAGGAAAGGGAATCTTATTCTGATAAGAAATCAAACGATGAAAGCAGCAGATTAGATGATGATAAAACATCAGATGACGAAGATGATGGGAAATCCGAGCGTATTGAGACCAATGACAACGACGATGACTTTAAGAAGGACGTTGGGAGTAAAAAGTCCAAAGTTGATGACCGAGACTTCTATTTCTCCAGCGGAGACGACGGGAGTGCGGAGAGCAAGGATGAAGAGAGTGGCGAAGAGGAAAAGAAAGTCAGTTGTCGCAATGTGTGCGCCGCACCCATGGACTACGAGACATGCGCAGTTCCTAGATGTGACTATAAAGTCGGCACGATAAAAGATTTGTGTAAATATTTGTGCCATCACCAAGAAGAGCATTGTGAAGAAGTATGTGATTAGCTGCGGAAATGAACAATTCAAGTAATGACACTTCAACATGAGATCTCTTTTAAAAAACGATATATTCAGCAATATTGTACACCTAACTATAACTACTTTGAAAATTAGCAGTTGGGCACTGATCTTTATTACTAGATTACGTTTCTTGCCTGATATTCCTATCGCCACATGTCTTCTTGGGTTTTTGTCCCAAGGTTCTACCTCCGCATATTTTTGTTCTGACCATTGTTTTACCTGCGTACGAATTAATCCCTACAAAAAAACAGCGGGGACTGAACTCTGGTTGCCTGCACAAGTTGTGCTGAGTTAGCTGAAGGTTAACGTAGATGCAGGAAAAAAAGACGAGACGATTTTGATTCGTGATGAAAAAAGTTAACATCAAAGTTAACTTCTCGAAGTTGTTTAAAAGAACTACACTAATTCAAATTCGTTGAAAAGCCATCTATAAGTTTTCATTAATTGTACGTAATATATATGAATTACCAAAGGCAGTTTTTACTTTTGAGTTCGATTTTACTTATGAGTTAACTCGTTAGTTTGTACAAAGAGAATGCGACAGTTATCTTACAAAATGTCCCAACGGCTTTAACAAGTTATAATCTATTCACTCAACTGTTGAAAAATGTTCACATTTTTCACTAATCATTGGTATTTAGCCTTTTCGTTTGCTAGTGCCAGTCTTCTAATATTTCCCAAGCAGCCAGCTGCGGCTTCTTGTAGAATGTCATCAGATGAGCCAACCATACTTATCAACGGCTGAAAGAAGACGAGTAAAGATTTCAAATGTGGTTTGTGAGCTGGAATTAGAGATATATTGGAGTTCTTTAGCTGGACAATCGCTTCACGCCGACAGCGTCAAAGTTGATAGTATCGCTAAGTTGATCCCTAACGAAGAGTGACCAGAAGTCGCTGTGCTCCGAGTTACGGCAGATGTTTTTATACATTATAGCAAGGAACTTTGAGTTAACCTTTTTACTGAGCTCAATTTTAATTATATGAGGAAGCATATTGTGAGTTCACCAGATTTTTGACGTATTATTTACCTTTACAACACCACTGTTGTGCATAGCAATGCAATTGTCTGGATCACGTGATAGTTGATAAAGAGCACGAGCTGTGGCGCGATGAACATCCGGGTTAGGAGACTTAAGATATCGAACAAGTGGTGCCACGGCCCCAGCTCTACCAAACGCTACTCTATTGTTACCCCAGGTACAGCATCTGAAGCGAAGAAAACGGCATATGTTTTACATTACACGCATATAATGATGTTAGTTGTTACTCCGAGTGACGAACCATACCTGGCCAAGTAGAGTTTTCTCTACTTGTCCGGTATGGTTCGTCACTCGGAGTAACAACTAACATCATTATTCTCTACCCGAGTTCATTCTTCTACTCAAGCTATTACACGCATATGTTTTATATTACTGTAAACGTAAAGTTCCTTTATTTATACTGGATAACCTATCAGGTAAACTACATTGTTATCCCTAGAGGTTCGGTAAGGGCCATCCCTCACGGGTCCAGTGTTACTATAGGAGGAAACCGGGGTACCCGGAGAAAACCTGCGATGTTTGGTAGAGTCAAACTGGACAACAGTCTTCTCACATGTGACCAAGGTAATTTTAATCAGAAAACTGCACGGAGCCGGAATCGACCCTTAGTCACAGAGGTGAATGACACGTGCACTAACCACTGTGTCACCAACCCGTAAGTCTAAATTATCATTGATGATAGACCTACTCCTTAAAAGATCAACATAGGCACATTGAATAGCTGAGACGTTCTCGCGACAGTTTGGATGAAACTGCAAGTTTAGTCCCTCCTAACTTATGGAAGTAAAGGACAATCTGATATAAACCCAAATGTTTGGGGCATCCAGCTTTTCATGAACAACATTTGTTAAAGTGACCTGGAACTCTCCGGCCACTCGTTCTCAAAGAATCTTGGAGCCTAGCGCTTCAAGAAAAATTGAGGAAAAACAGGGAATTGTATAGCCTTCTATAACTATTTACCTCGCAATGGAGTCTGCCAAGTATTGCCTCAAGCGATCATCACTCTGATAATACATGTAAAAGCAAACAATGGCTTCAACTACACGAGTCACTGCTAAATTTCATTCTATGGAGACGTTAATTCAACAAAAAAAGGGAGATACTAATGATTTACATCTGCAGCTCGGTCTCAAAACTTGTCGCCTTCATTTTAAAAACCATGGAATAGATACATATGTTACATGTACAATACAGAACATTAACTTTACAATATCATGGACATAATAAAACAAACTCACAGTCGTGGCCAGTTTGGCCAACATAGGTACCACGCCGTGGTCAGTAATCACAGCCAAATTTTCTTCATCTTTTGCGATATTAGCGATCGCAGCACAAACACTGGCTAACACCTACAACATAATGAGATTATGATAAGGTTCTTTGCGAATTAAAAAAATACGTTTGTGCCAAAACAACTAAGGGGAGAAAAGTTCATGGTAAAAGTGGAACTTACAGAGACAGCGAGCATCTAATTTCAAGTAGAGCTACATCTTGTGCGTAATTGCTGTTTTCGTACGCCAGAGTTGAAAAGTACAAAACTTAAACTACTTCTCGTACTAAAGTGATATGTTCATATCTTATTTGTAAGATCTAACTTGTGCAATTGTCTCGTGTTCCTTTAAAAAGTGTACATCCATTCAAAATTTCTTTTTCTCAAAAAAAAAACAAACCACATCTCCCCAAGAGAAGCATTTTGTTCTATTTGCTCAAATCCCAGGCATTTTTTAGCTCGTCAAACACACGAAAAAACACTGCCAGTTTGGTACACATCCGAGCTTGCGATGAGAATGGGTGCATGCCTACTTGGACGTCACAAACTAATTTACATAGCTTTTTTCAAACAATGACCGCCATGTAAATTAGTTTGTCTCTGCGAAAGGTGTGACTTTTTTGGAGTTAAAAGAAGTTTTGGGGTAATATACACTTTAAAGTATTGCTTGTGAGAAGAGAAAAAGTTCGAAAAATTCCCTCCAGAATCTCTTCCGAGAGGTTTCAAGCGACAGGATCAATGTTAATTTACCTCTTTGTCGTCTGATTTTAATAAGCTCACGATAAGTTCCAGACCTCCAACGAAAGAGCGCACCATTTCTCCGGCATCCTGGAAACGGATATAAATATGACAAAAAACATAAGTGAAAAAAACGCAAATGGCATACGGAATAAGTTATTAAGTGGTAAATCCACCAAACGTCTGATTCTCTGTTAAAAAGGTTGTTTAGATAGAATTTACAGTTCATTAATAGAGGAAAGTTAAAATTACTGTACATCAAAAATAAACACTGACATGGTGATTAATCCTTCCCACAAGAAACCTTCCTAGACGAGTGACGTCGTCTGAGACTAACCGGAGGCAAATAGTGAAGAGTGCCTACGGTTGTCAAAGGTGAAAGGAGGCAGTCTTTAATCCTTTAACTATCAAACTTCTCATCTTGACGAGCTAAATCTTCAGGTATTAGTCAAGACAATATGGTACATCTACGGTAGCCAACAGGTGAAAACCTTTTATTGGTTTACAATAGGATTTTTTTTGTTTTTACCTTTGCGTTTTCAATACAAGGACATATTGCCCACGCCGCACTAGACTGAACCTAAACGTAGAAAACGGAACTAATTTAGAGATACAATGGACTATCGAAAATAGGTCAGCGTTTCATAAATTGGAGGCAATTCCCCCTAAGGGGTAATTAAACATTTTCCTAGATTAAAGGAGACGAAGTCACTGCTGCGATTATTTTTATCCTAATATTATTTAAAATGCAATCGCAGCATGAACAGTTGGTTTCAAAACGTGATATGTGTACAAGTTTCGAAGTAGAATAGTTTTTTTATCCAGAAAACACTGTATTGAATTTCTTACCTCTGGGTTCGGCGATTTCAGGAGAGACCAAAGTAAACGAACGCCATCCAAACGATCTATAATACTGTCAAATATAATGCGGCAATTGATATTGTGCACTATCTCTAACTCCATCTCACAAAAATCTCCATTATTTTTTCCTATTCCTGCCCGTTTCTCCACGTTATTCCGCAGTGCATCCCTCAGACCACCGTATCAAATCAAAATAGTCAACTTAGCATTAATAATAATAACTTGGTATCGTTCATAGTATTTTGAATCATGAACGAGCAAAACGTAGCGCTAGGAAACTACAACACAAAAAAGTTTGGACGACGGACCAGTGGACGTTCGTGAATCTCGCTATCTCAGAAATCGTTTTCTGAGATAGCGAGAGCTTCACGAACGTCCACTGGTCGTCTGATATTTACCAAGCTCCCACATGAACCAAGTTCGTGTTCAGCATTAGGTACACAAAAAGTTTACGGAAAAAAGTAAACTAGTTTTGAAAGGAAAAAAAGTAGACGTGAACCACCTTAGTGCTGCGTCTGTGCTTGTGACTAGAATATAAAAAGGACGACAAGGCTAGTTTCTAATGTATTCACATTTAACTTAAAGACATTCCTACCTCATATTATCTGGTTCTGTTGCGCATGCGCCAACAGCCTTCGTGACGTTCACCAACAAGGCTTGATTAGTACTGGTCAATAAATTAACAAGAGGGGATATTCCTCCTGCCTTACGAATTGATGATCTGTTAGGAGGTATCTGAGCGCATTCACCAAGCGCACCGACAACTTTGATGAGAACCTGCAAGATAATAAACAATTGGATGAGACTTTTTGATATCAAGGAAATATCTGCTAAAGTGCAAGATGTAAATTTGAATTTTGAGTTTGCAGTTTGACACTATTACAGTTTTAAAAAAATTTTGCCGAACAAACTGTGAAACGCCAAGGACTCAGAAAAACTCTGAGCTCCAGAAGGGACACGAACATGCAACCTTATGAATGCTAGCCAGACGTTCTAACCATTGAGCCTCTGGAGCCACAATCTTCTAACTCAAGATTTGCTGACATCCAACGGCGTGCAGTCCAGCACGTCATTCCCAACTGGCTCGTCCCAGGTTTAAATACCGTAAGTAACCTTGTTCTGTCATCTGAGTTCTAGTGGCTCAATGGTTACTGCGTCTGGCCAGCATTTCAGAAGGTTGCGGGTTCGATTCCCGTCTGGAGCTCAGAGTTTTTCTGAGTCCTTGGCGTTTCACAGTTTGATCAGAAAAAAATTCCTAAGACTTTAAAGCGGAAGACTTTCCTAACAGCCGAAGCTGAAAGCAGTGATACTAACTAAACTAACCAAGCTCAAGGCAGACAGCTTATCAATGGCGTGTCGTAAGAAGATGCATAATATTGCATTGATCACAAAGATTTATGCCGGTAGATTATATCGTGAGCTCAGAACAGATCATTTCAGCGGTTAATACAATTAGAAGTGCAGATATCGAGAATTCTAGCAAAGTTTTTTTACCAATCATAGCCACGAATTTGGAGGAAATGTATAACAATGAGTGATATAATGCAGTTAAAATGTCTACGATTTAGTTGACATCCTTTGGCACACCGAGCTTCATCGTCTCAAATGTAAACTTTTTTCTAGTCAGGATAAATCAGAACCAGGTTTCAGAGATATGGACGGGATAATTATCAATCAAATATTTTGGGACAAATTTCAAGAAAATAATACACAAAGACATTGAGACACGGCAAGAAAGGTTTTACCTCTTCTGGCTGGTCGTTGAGTAGAGCGACCAACTGCTCAATTGCCTTTAGCTCTTGGAACCTGAATCGAGAGAAAGAGGTGAGTGACGGGCAACACAAAGGGTTTTAACCCTTTGGCTCCCAGATTTTTCTAAGGAAATTATTCCATCTGTTTAAAATTATTTTGAAAATCTGTTGAAATCTGCTTATTGCACACATTAAATTGCGCTCATTTATTGGTTGGAAGATGAGTTTAACTCTTTCCTGACCGAGGACTTTCCCCTTGACGAGTAACATCGTCTGGCGTTAGCAGAGTAAAACACTAAAGTACATTGTATCCGGAGGTCGCTGAGGACCCCTACGGTCAGGAAGGAGTTAAAGAACGAAGAAACGATGGAGGGGGAACACTTGAATTGACCCAGACAAGCTAAGGGTACGAAGTTTGGTTGAATAGGTTGATCTGTATGCCCCGTTAATACATAGAGGTGAAGATCCATGACATAAGCGTACCTCGAGACATTTTCCGGGCTAATCGAACATTTCCAGATAGCACCAGTAGCCGCTGCCAATAAGTCTTTATTATCGACAGCCTGAAGCAGGGATACTAGGGGATCCAGACCACCGTATTGACGAACCAGGTCACGTGTTTTGCCGTCTTCAGCACACTACAAATACATAAAAATTTTAACTGTGGGTTTATGAAGAAGACAGAAAAGAAACCAAAGCAACACGCTATTGTGGTCATGACCAGCTTCGAATCGAGGAGAAAATTCACGGTAAAGAAGCTTTCAGGTCGCAGGGAGTTCTGGACGGAAGCCATCCTACGTAGAGCACGTGATAGCTTAACGTACCTTAAAAATAGCACTGGCGCAATGCATTTGAAGTTCTTGATTTTCACTTTTCAGATTTCTCACAAGATCTTCAACCATGCCTTCCGTTCGAATGGCTAACCTGTAACTTATCTGACAAGATAAAGTATTCATTCATGACGAAGTTCTAATCCGAGTTTACTTCAAGAGTGTGAAAATGCTCAGGTGAGAGGTATTGTGTCGTATCTTAACTGATTTATAGAAATGAGTTGAGTATATATTTTATGATTGTTTTTTTTTGTTCTGTCCTTACCTCGGATGCACACTCTTGTAATGTTCCAACAACTGGAATTAGCATGGCTTCGTTTGTTGATTTAAGAAGGCGAGCTAATAAAGGTATTCCTCCAGCCTTCCGTATAGCTAGCTTGTTTTTAGTACTCTTGCTGCAGCTCCACAGAGCAAGTGCTCCAGCCCTGGCTACGTTCATATCAAGCTCAGCGGCATTCGATAAGAGTCCACAGTCCAATAAGTTCACCTGTAAACCAACGTAAAAGTTAAAATGACGCAAAGAGCGGAGACAGTGGCCCGAGCGTGGCAGTTATGGGGAATCCCTGATGCAAAAACGAATAAGAAGACAATTGGAGGTTTGATTGAAAATGGTCCGTAAACTATTTCACCCAGAAAAATTTTCTAAGCGTTGGAAGGGAATCGAACCTGTATCCTTCAGACGGTCGGCGAGGCGTTCTAACCATTGAGCCACTCGGATTTAGATGGCCGAGCGTGGGTTACATAGGTTGGAATCAACCTTAGATGAAACCCTAGCTCTGCCATCTCAGCCCTAGTATCACTCAATGGCAAGAACTTCTCACACACTGACCTCTTCAGAAACCCATAGCAAGCGCTTGCTGCCCAGGATGCATTGCATCATGGATGCCCAAACAGTCTCCCCTGTTAAAAAGTCTCACCAGTCACCAAAGAAGCGCTCAAACCGGCCTCCTTAGTCAGTATATGATCCGAAATGAAATTTGAGGGAGTAAAAATTTTGACTATATCATCCAAAGTTCAGCAAGTTATCTGATAGACTTGACATATATATTCATGTATTCAATGGGTGTAATTTTCGTAACATTAAATTGATGTGTATTATTAAAAGTTACATTTACTGGGAGAAACTGGCCTTATTCTGTAATTACCAGTTTTGTTATTCCACCATATTTCCGTACAGTTCGCCTGGCTCGACGAAACTTGGCGACATGAGCAATTGTTTCAGCGGCAAGACATTTCAACTGTTTATCCGAAGATTGAAGAATTTTTACCATAGTTTCCAAACCTTAAGAAAAAAGAAAGAATACGATTTGTCACCCGAGCTAACGAGAAATGAATCGACCACGTTTGGTGTCGATCAAAGACGATCTGTGACGTTATTAATTTTTTTTTAAATGTTTTATGGCCACCTACCTCCCAAGTCAGCGATGGCTCTTCTTATAACAGTATTAACTGAAATTTCTTTGAGGATTTTGAGAGACCCGATCTACAGAGATAAGAAAGATACAGAACAGCGCATCATCATGAAAAAACTACCTCCCCACGTATACGTTCCCGTGCGTGCCTCATTTTCAGACATGTTGGTACGTAAAAGGCTTTTATTTTGATCACTGAACTTACCTTACATTTGATCTCGTCTGTTTCCAATAAGTTTATCAAGACATCAAGCCCACCAACGTCTCTAATAGCCAACTGACAAGTTTCTTGGGATAAATTAAAATCTCTCATCGAGCAAAGAGCAATGATCGTAGCAGTTTGGTTGCCTCCCTATAAAACGTAGACCCAATGTAACATAACGTGATAGTGGTATATAACTGAGCACAAAGATGAAACATTGAGTTGTTTCCACTGCTGGAGTACATGGGAACTGGGGTGGCTAGGAGTCAAGATATTACTTACTTTTAAGTATTTGACCAGTTTCTGTATTTGCCAGTATTCCGACGGAAGATCGGCATTTGATTCCTGCCAGATTAAACAATTATTGGGAATAAAAGAACATGCAATGAACACTGCAGTGTACACTGTTAAAAATAATTGTATTTTTACAGAAGAAGGTACGGTAAAAAGTTACTATTCAGATACTGTAATTATGAATTACAGTATTATTTACTGCAAAAAAAAAAACATTTCACGTTTTTTTCCAAAAAAAGTACAGTAAACCTTCATTTTCAACATGCTGGGATTACAAATTACAATGTCATTTACTGTAAGAAAACCTGTAATTTTACTGGTAATTTAATTAATGTCTGTAAATTTACAGTACTTTCTCAGGCGTCCCAGCTGCCAGTACATTTTACGGTAAATTTACAGATGTTTTTTAACAGTGTAGGCGTAAACCACTTTACTTCCAGAAGATTTTCATTTTCCCGCATCAATACCTGCCGTCTGTCCTGGCTTTCTTCTTCCTCTTCGCTTTCAGAAGAGCTTTCACTAAAATCTTCCATTAGGTCCGATTTCAACGGCGACCTTACGGAAGAGCGGGTACCTCGATCTCCGTCTCTACATAATTAGTATAACATTTTACCATTTTAATAAAAAAGTAAATAATTAACATGCAACAACCATTAATTTATTTATTTAGTTGGTAGTAGGAAGAAATCTGATAATTTCTGCAATTTAAGATAACCAAGCATCATGGTTTCCTAATGGCAGTTACCTGCTTTTTCCTATTCTTGATAATGGCGTGTTCTTATGATCTAAATTTTTCTCACTAGATAATGGCAAAACTTTAAGTCAGGTTTCGGACGTAGAGTAATGAAGAGTGAGATCTCACTTATCTAATGTAGATATTTTGAAACGTTAGTCCAATTGATCTCTCCAGAAACCCCGGAAAGATTGGGTTCTAGGTAACCAGCTCGAGCTACGATTGGTCATTGTAAACCTTCAGCCAATCATAACTCGTGCCAGTTACCAGTGCCCAGCCTTTTCAGGGTTTCTGTAGTGGTCAATTACTATAACTAACCGATGCTTTATAGGTAGTGCTTACTTTTCTTTTTCTAGGATATCGTTTCCAAACCCCATGGTCTTCCATTTTGGTGACGGTTCAAGAGGCTTCTTTTTTCCAATCTTCTTTTGTTTCTGAGTTTTTTGGGTCTTTAACTTAGCCACATCCCTGAAGATAAATAAAAGTTATAAAATAGAGCAAATATTCAACAATTCCTTCGAAATGCATGCGTGTATTGTCTCTGCCTCTCTACTCACGTTATCTCGCTGTCTGTCTATTCGCCTATCAGTCATTCGTCGGTTGTCTGTCTGTCCGTCTGAGTGCCTGGTTAAATGTAGGAGGCTGCGTAGGCAGTCTATAAAACAGCAGAGAAAGTTAAAAGGTTGGTAGACTGCCGAATATATGTAGAAAATTTCTGACGTTTCGAGCAAAGGCCCTTTTTTAGGGAGTGAAACGTGTTTTTGAGTGCCCGCTTATCTTTTTGCTTGCCCGTCCAGCCACCTGCCTATCCTTATGTTTTCTCTCTCTCAATCTTTCTCGTCCTACTGACAAACCTCTTTCCGTCAGTCTTGTCTAGCATCTCCCTCTCAGGTGCTTCCTCGTTTTCATCTTCAACATCTTTTGCGTTTTCGTCATCGATATTATTATTATCTGAGATGATCTCGTTGTTTTGCTGGGGTATGTCTTCATTTACATTTAATGATCCATGGTAGGCGAATTCCTACAAGGAATGACATGATTTAAATTAGTTTACCGTTCGAAAGGCAAAGTGTAGGTAAAGCCAAGCTCGATGTTATATGGCATGTAAAGAACACAGCAACAACACAAAACAGTTCCACACCACACCACATGACACCACATCACACCATAACGCATCACACAACACCATACTACACAGACCGCATCGCGCAGGAACAATTACCACACACAAATTATGTAACGCAACAAGCGTCAATCCAACGTAACACCAAGAAAAGAAAACACGCAATGCATCGCATTACAAGGAAAGGAAATTAACCCCCACAAAGTTCATCACAATGTAATGCAAAACCACCACACAGTACGAGGTCGAAGATTTCGACTCAATTCAATTCAAGTCTGCACAATACAACACGATAGAAGGGTAAACATTAACACACAGCAAACCATACCACAATTTAGTGCACTGCTCCAACATCAGCTGAATCAAAACACATCGGAATGCGGCAAAAACGATTCGTTTGCGAAAGCGATACCTTCTTCGAAATGGTTTCTGCAAAATGTTGACTTTTTTCTTTCAGTAAAGCCACTAGTGTTGGAAAGACATCCCCAGTTCTTTCATAATCAATCTCATTGTCATCTGTTTTTCCTTTGTTCAAGAAATACCCAGAGGTTCCTGCAGTTATTGACAGTCTATCTCCATCATGTGGTCTTACTGAGACGTAACTAATGTCACCATGGACTTGACGCCATGGAGGGGCGCGGCAACCATTGGCAAACTCATAATCTGTAAAGTTATTATGCATGTTAAATAAAAATAGATAGAAATTTTGACGTCGATATCCCGCCAAAATCTTCCCTATTTCTCCATGAACATTGTATCAGTTCGCTTATTTGTTAAGGTAACAATATAACCCCAACCTGATCAACGCTATGGATCTTACTGATAAATACATATGTGATATTCTCTTATACTTCACCCTTGTTACGTAAGAAATTCAAAAGAATTTTCACTCACAGAAACGAGGCTAGGGGCTAACTGATATGCATACAACAGAATATCAAATACAACGTAGGGCATTATTTATGAATAAGCTCTCTGCCAGCTTGATAGTCATTTGCCAACAAACGCTTCGTAAAACCAGCAAGGTCAACGACTTCTTGTAGATTAGGCTCGATCTTTCTTTCCCCCTATGAAGTGGTTTCTTTCGTAAAACAAGCGTACATAAAGCCTAAAACTTCAAAAGTTAACTACTCATTTCAGCGTAAGCATATTCCTGTTTATCGCGTGATCTTCAGGGTAGGATCAGGACAGTTACAAAATGTTCTCTTACCCAAAATCCATTCGATATTTTCCAAACAGCATGTTTCCTCATAACCAGAGAAAGACTTCAGCAAGTCATACTCTCTTTGAACAACCTGTGGTGTCAATCTAGTTTCTCTGAAATTTACGAGATAAAATCCCAATTGAAGGTATATGTTGCAATCTTTTTCAGATATCAGAAAGTTTTTCCTTCGTGCTTGAATTGTTCATGAGTTTCAGAAAGTATTTCAAAAAAACAAACAGACTTTACAACGCTGGCATTAATTAACAAACACACGCGACCATTTAAAATAATTACTTAGCCATGTGCTCAACGGAGGAAGACAAAAGCTGCACGTCCAGTTGGTTGATCAACAACATAAGACGAAACCTGCTCTCAAGTTCGTCAACATCCTCGCTTTTTGAGTTCTGTGACTTTAACAACGTCTCGTGGGCTTTGAGTAAAGCGTTGTCGTTGGAGCTCACGGAAGTGTAGGCGAGTCCCATGATCTTGCTTAGGGGATCTTGATTTGCTGAACAAAAAGGCAATTCTTATAGTTGTAGTTGAGATAGCATTTTTCTATCAGTAAAAACACAGTTATGGATGTGAACGGCAGTGGAACATTAGGCTGATGAGAATAATAATTAAATAAAAGTAAAGAAATAAAAAACAATACAAAATAAGCAGGAATTAGTAGTAGTATGTAGAAATAAAAAATATTACAGACAAGTCAGGTTCACAAAAGCTACCTCAGCTACCTCACTAAGGAGCTTAACTTTGAATACATATGGTCACATAGTGTTGTTGGTAAGAATACAGCCTCTAGATTGATGCTATTTTATCAACCTTCAAGGCATATCTGCACTTCCTTGACTTTCTTTGGACCAGCTGCTTTTAAGACATTGTTCATCTGTTGAAAGGACCACACCTTGATTGAGAAGGTATCATTAAGATCCTAGAAACAAAACAGACAATCTGAAAAAACAGGGTGAGAAAACTCAAAACTCATGCTCCAGTACATTTATATGTAATTGTGATTTGAACAGAGCTCATGAGAGTTAGTTAGGATGCTTTTTTTGGATCTTATGCTCAAGATTTTAATGGAAGATCAGAAAGGAGTTTATAAAGATTGTATGTTGTTCTGCAGTGATATTTTACCATTACTTCATAAGCTGATGGACTAAATTATATCTGTATTGTTACAGTATATGTACTTCAAAACCGTGGCCAGCTGATAAATCTTCAAAAAGTACAAAATAAAACATATTCTTTGGAATGTGTTTTATTTTATATCTACTTGGTTATACATGTATTATCCACAATATTTGCTGCACACCTAATTTCTCTGTTTGCCAAGTGATATGTGATATAACGGTCCATCTACTAAGTCACTTAATCCCGAGCACTAAATCCATACCACATCAATATATTAACCTTTACAATGGTATTATCATAAATGCCTGTGAGAGTCTAACTGCACCTACAGTGAAGCAAGTGTACCAGCCATGTTCCAGTTACAATTATGAAGCACAGGGTTAATTTCAGCTTACAAGTTTGACTCTTAATCAATTAATTTGTGAACCACCTACCTTCTCCATGCTCATCATTGGTTCACCATTTTGCATTTTTGACTCAGATGTTACCCCATCTTCACTACAACAGGAAAGGCATTGTAATTTATGGGGTTTTCTAAGAATTTACTTGTACATCTTATCTGTTGCTTCTAATCAGAGACTTAAGAGTTCATTGTCATTTTAGTTCCAATTACCTTATGCTAAAACCAAGTGAGCCATAGTTAAGTGCAGCAAACTCTGATGGCTTGACTTTAGTTTGCCACTGAAATGGTTCCTTGAAGGATACATCAGACTCTGCAGGATGGTTAGTAACCAAGGTTTCAATATATTTCACAACATCATTAAGTAAAAGTTCATTTTGTGGGGTGAACTCAAGCTTTCCTTTGCTTATGTCACTTGCCGATGTCCACTGTGTACGACTTGACAAAGCAGCCCCCATTTGAAAGGACAGGCAAGTCTAGAAAAGTATAAACATAATAATATTAATAGTTAAACTGCAAGAGGTAGGCTGAAGAATAACATAGCTTAACTATGTCTTTCCTTGATATCAATTTCCATTCTTGCAGTCAGTTTTATGATCTTCATGATATATTATTAATTACATATAGTACCTTCATTAAATGACATTCTACAATATAAAATGAGCAATGAATTTGAGTTTTGAACTCATTTATTCAATTTACAATAACGGCACTTATTTTAAATGTTTAATTTAATCACGGCTAGGATACAATTGCGTATAAAAACTGTACTAGATAATGTGTTTGAATAACAAAAAATTTCTTGTAACTTGAAGGTAATTTAACCATCAAATTCTACTAGTTTACTGTACTCCATTGGTGATCGGTCGTGTCAGTGTATTAGTGATACACGAAAGAAAAGGTTACTTTATAACTCTGAACGTATAAATCTTAGAAACATCTTGTAACTTTCAAATGTTGGTTCTCTAAACAGTTTGAAGTCTTGTTCAACAGACATCGGAAAGACTTGGACACTTGGATGGGATCAAAGATCAAGTTGAATGAAAGATCATTGTTGGTTGGTGAAAAGCTACATACTTAATTTTTAACCAACTTTTATAATAGACTGAACTATATAAAACAGAACGCAATGTATTTTAAGCACATTTTTTTATATTACTGTACGTACCTGGATAAAAACAAGGAAATTTAACTTGTTGCCCAGCACATAGCTTTCTCCTTAAGAAATCGGCGTTGCCATAGAAACTCAGTACAGTTTTGGGTGTATCCGCTGAAATGTGGTTTCCACGAAACCAATTTATGCGCCACAATTATACATCAGATGTTTTCCTACACTGTTCGATTGATTTGGCCAAAAGTGCCATCAATTAAAAAAAAAGAGAGAAACCCACTGTACAAATGCATATTCATGAAATCAACTGAGGTTTCAACTGACGAAAAAAACGTTGAAAAATTTTGTCACGCTAATCGCCCGTAGCACACGATAATACCTAAATAAACACGCGTGGTATCCCCGATGTACGAAAAAAGGAATAATTTTGACATTCCTTTGGTGACATGATGGTATAATCCTTCTGGAAACTGAAAAGCATGTATCGTTAAACAAATATTAACCGTTTAAGCTACGTTTACTAATACTCAGCAGCGCTAGTTTGTCCTACTATAGAATATTAGGTAATTACCTCCTTGGTGATTTGTCCGCCGGATTCAAGTTCGGGATCTTCAGAAAAACCAGGAGCAAGAGATCAACAAGTTTTATTATAACCTTGGAGAACATTGGAAACATTTTCTCCGACTGTTTGAAGACGGCGTTCCTGTAAATGTTCATTAATGTTTCCCAAAGGGAGACATCTTCTTGAGCAGATGACTAACTCCTGGCAATGTTTATGAAGTGTTCAGATATCGGACGGGGAATGTGATTATAAATTCATTGGAAACGATTTGTTTACACCAACGTCTAAGGATCATGTGAGAAGTGAAACCATGTCCACCACACCAACATTTGAGCGTGATCGAATTAGTTTTCTGAAGAACGAGCGAATCAATTCTCAAAAGAAAACTTTCACAAAATGGATAAATTCCTTCCTCAACAAGGTGATTCAGAATTACATGACAACATTAGCATATTGCTATTTATAACAGTGAATAATAGGGAAGTGAAGTTAGTGAACATGGTATATTGCAGCCTGTGGCTGTATGTAAAATAGGGTTTTGTATTGGCTGGTGTTACAAGTAAAGCAAAGTAAAGTAAAATAAAGTAAAGTAAACTAAAGTGAGGTAAAGTTAAGTTCTTTATTTATATTGGATATCCATATAATCTACCTAAGCTGTTCTCCCTGGAGGTCCAGTGAGGGCCACCCCACATGGATCCAGTGTTACAACAGGAAGAAAACATAATATCCAGAAAAGTCAAACTGGACAACACTCTTTTTGCATGTGGCTAAAGTAACTTTAATCACCAAACTATACAAAGCCAGAATCAAACCCTAATCATGGATGTAAGAGACATGCAAACTTGTTTAATTTACTTGGTTTAATAGAAGTGAAAAAATTATTAAGTTTTTGACCAGAAAGCCCATCCTCACTTAACTTCCTGACTCATCAAGATAAATTCTAGCTGATGAAAACACCATAATTATATTTTAGCCTTAAATATTCCATGCTGTATTACTTTTTTTTAATTAAACAAACATGAACAAATGTCATGCTCATACTAAGCTGTTGTAAAATTTTTAGGTTAATCTGCATGTCAATGACCTGTTTGCTGATTTAAGTGATGGAAAAATATTAATCAGGCTTTTAGAGACCATATCTGGTGAAAAAATTGGTTGTCCAGGTAATGCACAATTATATTTATGTTTTGCTTTATGCTAAATGAACTATGTATTCCAAGGCATTTTTAGGCATGTAATAATTCAAAATTCTTTATTTTTAGCTCGAGGAAAACTTAGGCTTCACAAGATAGAGAGTGTTAGTAGAGCATTAACTTTCCTTCAGAAACATGTAAGTATTCTTACCATAGTAAGAACCCATCATACCAGAATAACACTTCCTTTCTCCCTGTTTCCTTCCAAAACAGTTTTTTATAATCATATGGATTAGAGCATCTATTGAAGATAATGTAACTTCAAATGAAACTTCAAAAGTAACATTTTGGTATAGTCCCCTGGTATTACTTGTGTTGGTCTAATTATACCAGATGTATATCATATTACTATGACATAATATTTATAGGTATTCATTATTACTGATAAGTATACATACTTACTGGTATCAGGCAATGATCCTGCATGGTCACTTATTGATACTTTATGCTATTGGTACCACTGAAATAGAGCCTGGTAACATATTGGTATGTTATTGGTGTAGGGCAGTATCACTGGTAACTTAGTGGTATGTTATTGGTGTAGGGCAGTATCACTGGTAACTTAGTGGTATGTTATTGGTGTAGGGCAGTATCACTGGTAA
>JBAHVQ010000374.1:1019229-1033357 GCA_036872915.1 Nanipora kamurai | reverse complement strand
ACAGACTACACAAGTACTTACCTCGTGTGACATACTACTATCATAAAATTAGTGTTGTCTAGCGATTTTGATGAGACGCAGACTACACAAGAACTTGCCCAATGTAACACTTGTGTCCCCTCTATAAAACTCCGCATTATAAGATGTATCAGGTTCCCTAAAATATCTTCTATATTAGTGAGATGCTGCTATATCCGGAAAAGCACTATATGTGATGGTAAACGAGAGAAAAAGAGTGAACTCACCGAAAGTCAAAAGCATACTTAAGCTGAACGTACCTATTCTCGCAGACGTATAGGATGGTGTGACCTCGCTTCTTCGGTTCAGAGGAGCCCCATACCATCCACCTCAATTTTTACTTATTGTGAATGCCAGCGTAGTAAAAAACATTAATCGTCTTCGTATTTTTCTTTCTCTTTCATGAGGTTATTCAACATACAATCATTGAATTGTGTGAAGACTGGGACGAGCTTAAGGAACGTGCGAGCGTGCGCTTAAAGTGTCTGGAGGATTCACGTGACATCCACGGTTTTGTGAACAACGTAGAAGACATGAAAATATGGATCCAGGAGAAACATGGGATATTGATGTACAATGTGGAGCTTGGGAAGGATAGTGCGGGTGTGAAAAAATTGTTTCGAAGACATGAAGAGTTGGAAGTATGAACTAACGTTGTGCGGTTGATGAGACTGTTTAAAGCTTTCTTTGTCTATTATCGATTAGATTTTACTATCATTTTAGTCACGTTAGGATAGTGTTCCAAAACATTGTTTCTTGTTTCATTTCTCCACATCTTTTTATTTTTTCAGAGGGACGTTGAGGCCTTAAGAACAAAACTGAATGACATTAAAGAACAAGGAGAAACTTTATGTTACCAGGTTCCGTCAAAGTCTCAGACGGTACAAACGTCTATAGTGGAGTTGGATGAAATGCTTCAAGGGTTGGTTTTTGCTGCAGTTGAAAGACGACAAAACCTGGGACAGTCCTTGAAATTACAACTGTGCTTGAGTGAATGCAAGAATATAAGGTGAACAGTTCTTTAAAATAGTGTTTGTAAAGGTGGTAACATTCGTAGAGTTGAAGTAGCAGTAATTGATAAGACCGCGGCGAAGTGGGGAAATGAACCAGTAGCTCAAGAGCTCCAATGGGATGTACAGATATTTAACCGTCAATCTTGACCAGACTCCTCGTAGCTCAATGGTAATAAATGGTATAAATCGTGTTACCGGTCATCAGAAAATTGAGGGTTTGATTAACGTGTGGACGGAGAAAAGTCTATCACAGTTGATGAGATTTAGTATATTTTACAAAGACGACAATAATGATTGTGGAAGATGAGAAATCCTTCTTATTGAGCTCTCCTTCGTGCGTAATGTAGTCGTTAACCAGGTTTTACTTTCTTTCACAGTTCGTGGATAAGCAACATGACTCCTTCGGTATCCTCAGACGTTCATGACAGTGACACAAACGACATTGAAGGAATGTTAGGTAAACATCATGAGTACAAGACTGAGATTGACATGATGAGAAGAAACTTTGAAAATCTAACGGAATCTGGTGAATCTCTAATTATTGCTGGTCATTACGATGCGGACGTGATTAAACAAAAGTTGAACGAACTCCGTAACAGCTGGAAGATGCTTTTAACTGCCTGGGACCTTCGTGAAGTAGAGCTTCGGAAACGAAAGAAAGCAGAGCGTTTGAACCGCGAAGTTGATCAACTTGAAGCGTGGTTGCTAACTCAAGAGGCCGAACTGGAGTTAAGTGAGGAGGGGAATTCGTTGGAAAATGTTGAGGATTTGTTGAAGAAACAAGATGAGATTGAGAGAATATTGCTTGCGCAGGACCAACGTTTCCGTTGCTTGGTTCAGTTGCCGGAAACTGAGGAAGAAGAGTCGATAGAAAGTAACCCTAACAAGGTAACCGACTCTAACGTTGGTGAGAAGAGATATGATACTTTCTCAGAAAAGAGTAATGTCAATGGAAATATTGTCGTTGATTTGAGTGAGCAATCGCCGTTCCCATCTCCAATTACCGAGGATCATCTAACAAACACAGATCATAAAACAGGACAAATGAAACAAGTGCCGAAAGAAACCGACCACGAAATGTCTAAAGGTGGTGAGCTGTCTCTCCATACCGATGGTAATTCGATCGCAGACGACTATTTACCAATGGAAACCAGCCATTTACCCGAAAGTGCTGAAAACTCAACGTCAAACGACGAATATGTACCCCGGAATACCGACGATAATGTGACGAACACCGATCATCGTCCGATGCCATCAAATGAAACGAAAACATTTGATATAGGCATGAAAGAGAAAGAGCTGAAAGTGCGTAGCATATTTGATTCGTACAGGGGTCGGATTCCGACGGCATCTACGAATGGTGGTCGAATATTTGGATTATCTCCTGTTCACGCAGGTATTTTAAAACGGAAACAAGAAAAGGATGTTGTTGGTGAAGATTCGACGGCTCAGCCATGGAGATCATACTACACTGTCCTGTGCGAAGACGAGTTGCAGTTTTTTAAAGATTTAAAAGGATACAAATCGAAATGGCCTATTTCCAACCCGCTAAGTTTGGTTGGAGCCACTTGCGAGCAGGTTGCCTTTGGATTAAGATTTTCTCATGTGTTTAGAGTAACATTTCATGACAAGTCTCAGTATCTTTTCGTAGCGGAGACGAATCAGGACGTGAACGCTTGGATCGCAAAGGTCAATTCTGTTATTAGAACAGCCAGTGACAATCATAGAGGTGATAATGATGATAATGATAGTATTAGTGATAAAGAACTAGGCAGATCCACGCCTCTTTCTCCCATCGGGGATCTTCGGTTTACTTCGCCAGATATTCGTGCTTGGGAAACTCCAAAGATTATAATCACGGACGAAAATTCCAAAGTTGATTTTCTCGCTGAAGACGTCCCAAACGTCATCGTCGTGGAGGAGAATATGTCGGTGAACCGTGATGAAGAGTACCAATTATCAGATGATGATAACTCTAACGTTTCCATGGAAGATATCTCTTGTCCTGAAATCTCCCCAGATCTCCACAGTATTTATGACCATCAAAACCAGTGTTCTCCTGACAGCCCTGGTCCTTGTGATGTCCCTTACGTCCCCGAAACCCACCTTTCCAGTTTGGTTCATATCCCTGACACACCTCACTCATCCGATAGCTCCCACTGTTCAACCAGTTCTCCTTTTCCAGATAAAGATACCTCGCATTCTAATGTCTGTCAATCCTATGATATTTCTCATTCTACTGATATTGTACACATCTCTGGAATGTTTCTTCTTCCCGACGCACCTCAAACTCACGACATAACCGAAAATGGAGGGGAAAGAAATACACAATCCTCACCTGCTCAGTCTTCTCCTATCCCTTGTACTCCACCTCCGTCAAGCCTAGATGTTGACAAAGACTTTGAAATACCACCAGATTTACCACTGACATTACCTCCTCCACTGTCAGATGATCCCGAACTTCCAG
This sequence comes from Nanipora kamurai, assembly GCA_036872915.1. Taxonomy (NCBI): domain Eukaryota; kingdom Metazoa; phylum Cnidaria; class Anthozoa; order Scleralcyonacea; family Helioporidae; genus Nanipora; species Nanipora kamurai. The sequence continues at coordinate 1,029,859 of JBAHVQ010000374.1, read as the reverse complement.
ACATGTTGGACTTCATTCCACCTCCCGTTTTGGACGCATCATTTGATTTTCTCTTGGGACCGTCAAAGAAAGAAAAGGTACTACACAATACTCGACTTGCACTAGTTAGTGGCTCTAGAGCTGGAATATTGGTCTGTATTGTTTGGAATTTTGAAAATCCAGTAGTTGTAGCCAAGCTGTTGCTTAAAGAATCGAATGTATTAAACATACTGATTGTCTCTGGCTTAAAAAATAAGAGGAAATCACCTTCCTTTTAAAATTTTTAAGCCATAGACAACCAATATTATATTTTATATATTCTGTTCTTTATTCTGACTTTTATTTGACCACATTGGTATGAAAGGAACACTTGGCAGTAGCCAATCGTTTATTAACTATGTTACTTAACGATAGATGTTCTTGTAAGCTGCATGTAATAAGTATTATTAAGATTTTATGATGGGAAGTGTAGGAAACGAACGGATATACGGACCAACTAACTAACTGATGGGCGGACTGATCGAGTGAGGAACAGACGGACATAGGAACAACCAAACAGAGGAACAGACGGACAGACAGACTAAGGATAAAAAAAGATGGGCGAACGAACGAAAAAGATGAACGAACCAGCGAGGTAACGAACAAAAAGAACGAACGAAGAAATGAACGAATTAAGGTGGTTTCTTGTTTGTTTTGGTTTTTTTCAGATGCAAATAAACGAGGTTCCAACTGTTGAAACTACCCATACTGATGCTCTTCCCATACCAACGTCTCGCCAAAAGAAAAAGGAAATGGATTTCTCATCCCCTCCGAGATACAGTCCCCGGAGGCCTGCACCCCCACCTCCTCCAAGAGTGTCCGTATCTCTCTTGTCAGATATGGATCTACCAATTGCCGTAGAAAATATCGATAAACATCATGAAAAAAAGGAGGAAAAGAAAGGACTTTTCGGGGGCATTTTTAAGAGAAGAAAGTGAATACGAAGTCGGAAAATGTTCAGGTTTCTCCCAAGATTACGAACAGAAAATAGTAAGCAGTGAAAAATTTTGTAAATAATAGCAAGTTGTACTGTCAATATATCATTTCGAAGGATCTGGATCTGGATAAAGTTAGTTGAGCATGTTTAACACAAAATTGATGAAGTTACGTTCAGTAATCAGTACCAAAAATGGTTTTAGTCTCCGAAGATGATGTCGATGGAAAGAAAACGTTTAGATTTTACCGTATGATGCGAGATTTTTACCTGTATAATTTCAAGATTAAATATTATTTATACGGAATTTTGCGTTGAAACTCATTTCTTTTTTGCTCCACTTCGTCTTCTTCTGCTTTCCCTTTTTCCTCCTCTTTTGCTATCGTATACTATTCCTTTCCCTTCCCTTCCCTTCCCATTCATTTCGTTTCCTTTCACGTGTATTTGTATTTTGTTGTATGTGGCTTGTTGTCCTTTAAGTTACTTGTACGGATTTTTATATTTTTACTGGAAGTAAACGAGCCAAGTAGTGACTCAGTTTTGCTTACGACAGTTAGTTGAAAACTAACTCGCAAAGCCTTTTTTTTATTTCCACGGAGACAAAACACAAACGAACATACAAAACCATGACAAACTAGTTTGTTTTTTAAACGCATATTTATATAATATCTCTTTCTTTGTTGTTATGGAATTTGTTTATTATCTAGGTTCTAGAGTTTGTAAAAAAATGTTATTCTATTTTGTACCTCAAATAGATTAAATAAACCACATAGTGGTGAATTTATCGAGTTTTGGTAGTTATCTAATATCAGACAATTTGATGATTTTCGTCAAGCGTGTGACACAAATAAGATGGTTGCCTTCCCAAGATAATTTTACACGACGCCTGTTATAAAACTGAAACGAATTGAACCCCTTCGTGTTTACTGTGCAATGTCGTGTGGTACTGATTAATTCGGTTCTTGTGAAAAAACATAACGTGGCAATTAACAACGCAATTTTTACTGGTATTATTGTCGTTATTATTCCTATTCTTATGACTACTTGTATTATTGCTGTTATGATTATGGTCTTTTTCCTTTTTCTTGCCGTATTTTGATCTGTCTGTAGTATTCTTATTAGTAGAATCGATCGTAAATGTGTCTCTTCTACTTAGTCTTCTGAAGGAATCATTTCCTTGTGTACGATGAAATGTAGTTCCCATATCGTCGAAGATATCGGGCGGTTTCGTTCTTCGCTCGCCCAAGATTAAGCGGGCACACGGCTTGATCCACGAACTGAAGTAACCTCGAAAACATTTGCGAAATTCTTCGTTACAGGCGTTGTATATGATTGGATTGGTAAAACTGTTTCCATAAAGCATTATTACGGCTATTGATTGAATTTGCTCGAAGTATTTGTATTGACCTAGCAAGAGAAAAGAGGACAGATTAATAAAAAGTATAAAGCTAACTCAGGTTAAAATCTAAGGATGCATTCTTTTGGAACTATTCCGGAATAGGAATTGACGGAATTGTGTCTTTTTGTGATTCTTTTACCCTATATCGAGGCAGGTTACCGAGAGCGAATTGATGGAAATAATCAAAACACAAAAACTTTGTTTTCCACTGTCAGAATAGGTAAAAAACAATGTAGCCTGTGTAAAGAACCCCTCTGGATGTTAATTTTGACTTCAGTTCACTGGGGCACTGGGACCATGACTGGGACAGTAGGGGCCTCTTTACCAGGCCCCTACTCCTGTTTTTAAATTTGCCGCCATGTCTAAAATGGTCGAGTGTCTTCATGCGACTATTTACTAATTTAGGAGACTTCTCTTGACGAAGCAGATGAGATTATGAAAAGGTAAGCAGCAAACTATAATCATTTTAACACCAGTGTGAATTACTTGTATTTTACGTTGTTCATAAACTTATAGTCTTTTACATTCCGACGTTTTGCACCTGTACTTTCGAATACTTACTATAATATAGTTACTTTGTCATTTTCTAATCTTGAACGAAAAAACGGCATATCACATCGGTTTTGTCAATAAATTTCCCTTTAAAAAGATTTTTTAGATAGCTTTTTTAACTAATCCATTGGTAAAAATCTTTTTAAGCAAGATATTAATGCAAATGAATTCGTAAATTAGTCCCTAATTTAATATTCACATGAACGCCGATACACGGCCCAAAATCATGATATAACTGTATTGTATGTCGAATTGTAATGTAAGGGTAGAACTTATAGTTGTAACCATAGTTGTATTAGGGACAGAAAAGGCCAAGAAGACGAACCATCCGCACAGAAATGCTCTGGCTTGCCCAGGGGGGGGAATGGGAGGTCGTACCCCCTAATCGCTTACTGAGCTTTGATTAGTTAGTGCTTGACGACTTGTTGCACAAAGATACATGGACTCCAATGATATTCTATCATTATTTTGGTGTTTCATAATGGTTAATGCATATGTTTACTTAATATATTCCTTACAATGCATAATTTCTGACATCCTAATGTATCCTGCCACTTTTGGCATCCATATCATCCCTCATTGTATATCACAAACATCTTGATCAGACCTGCATTGCAGCCCCCCACCAAATATTTGCATCCTGTGCACCCAACTGCAAAGTGGACAAAAAGCAGAAACTAATATATCCATTTTGAGGAAAGAGCCAGGAAATACATACTAGAATCTTTGTTTATTCTAGCTAGCTCAATCAGCCATAAGTAGTAAGGACCACCCAACATGGGTCTAGTGTTACTACAGGAGGGGAATCTACAGTGTCTGGAGAAAATCTTGGCTGCTAGATAGAGTCAAGCTAGGCAACATATGACCCAAGGTAACTTTAATCAAAAACATTACTGAAATGGAATTGAACCTTAGTCAGATACAAGGGACATATATACCAGAACTGTGCCACCAGGATGCCTCCTTGACCACTCCAGAAACCCCCAAAGGACTGGGCTCAAGGTAATCTGCATGAGTTGTAATTGGTTGAAGGTTTAAAATGACCAGTCATAGGTCACGCTGGTGATCCAAAACCCAGTCTTCCTGAGGTTTCTGGAGCGATCAATAGTTTATAAAATTAACAAATATTCAATGCAAAATATATCAGTTCTTGACATATCTATTAATAGAACACATCATTTAGAGGGAGAAATACTGGTTAAAATTGCTTAACAGCTGATGTTATCCTATTTAATATCCTTAGTAACAAAGTCAAAGCACAGAAATACTGCTTTACATATTTTGTTATTTAACACACAGAAATTTAGGCTGGGCTCAGCAAAGTGGATCCTCTTGTTCATTTTTTTTTTGTAAGAATCAGCCTCTCTCTCTCCAAATTTCACATACCATGAAAGTCATAGTGTTAACCATTTCACAGATGGGGTTGTTGTGTAACAACTTCATTATTTTACTCTGTCTAACACCAGATGATTTTACTTGTCAATCGGAAGAACCCTGGTTACTGCGCAAACAAAAGGGTTAACAGGGATTAAGGAATAGCCAACGTAATTATTTGTAGAATGACTATAACTGGTAATATAGAGGTATTTAATCTTCATGCTATGTGTATGGATATCTTACAAAGCCCTGGTGTCATTCTTTAAGATACAAGCAGAATATTAATACCTAGATATTTTTATTTTAAATAGCAAAAAAGAGCACAATTTATTTAAGCATGGGAATAACTAAAATACAAGATTCATAATTTTATTTTACGGTATGAGGTATTCTGCAGTTTTTGTGTGCCAGTTGTAATCAATATGCCTTGTCTAGATTCCAGGCCTCCTCCGGCTTCCTCCCACAATTACAGTAGCTAAGTATCCCCTTACTCACATATGTACTCTGCAACATAGTTGGTTTACGTGGTCCGTTTTCATTACAAGAACTTCAATGTATTTTTGAGTCTAATAGTTTCCTTCAGTTTTGTACAGTAAACAACTTGAATAAGTTCTAAATTTTATGGTGCAAACTTCAATTTCATCACGGTTCATAAAAATAATGAAGAGCAAGGAACGGTAGCTGCGTAAATAAAAACCACAAAACACCATTAATTACCGCTTACCTCCGTCAAAAAAGTCTTTCCAGATGAAAACCACGTGTAGGGGTAAAACCAAGATAGCGAAAACCATTACCACGATTGTTAACATCTTCAGAACTTTTTTTGTTTCCGTGTAATGATTTTGAGTTCGTTCATCGTGATTCGGGTTTTTTGTCAACTCCTGAGCAACTCTAAAGATTAGTAAACAGGCAAGAAACTGTTAATCAGTTAATGACTTAATGAACCTTGTGGTCCTTGAAACACTACGTTTAAAGTTCCAAAATATTTGGGATTCGACAGAAAGTAGCTCGGTCGCTCAGGCAGGCAATACACAAAACGAACTGTTGTAAAAATATCGACTGGCAACCAGCAGGGAAGTCTCATAATAAGGAAATTTACTTCCGAGACTGCAAGGTAACGATAAGAATAAGAAAATTCTATGAAAAGTCATCGAATAAAAAGCCCTCGGTCGAACATACGGCTAGACTATAGTTGTGATAAATGTCGGTCGCGTCAGTCACTTTCCTGATGACGTCGACGCGGGGTGATACGAAAATATATTTTAAATGATGGTCTGGGGTGATAAAAGAGTCAAACTACAAATGGAAAAAGTGATACTGGCGTAGATCCTCAGTTAGTCGTGATCTCAATCTTCTAAAGACCTCAGTAACGTCCAACAAAACTTACAGGGATAATTTCCTGTTTAACTTAGCAACATGTCGCAGTGTGATCGACACGTTGGTAACCTATCAGTTGGTTGAAGTTTAGTTCCAGTTTTTTTTCCTTTCTGGGCATTCAGAATCCTTATCTTATAACTCATGCATCAATTGAAAGTGATTAAAGACGATTTTCTTATCTGAGATGGTTTTCTCCTTAGATTCGCATTTTTAAGACGGGAATTCGGATGGATAAATTTAAGACAACTGTTTTCTTGGAGGGTTTCATATCTGACAAGTTTCCTGTTAGGGGACGACAATCTTGTCGTAGATGAGCTTCCTGTTTCTGGTGTGAATACGACAAATGTTTGAGTTATACCTTAAAGGTTCATGCAGACATTCGGAAGTTGATATATAGATAGTGGTATTATAACCTACTTAATTATTTCAGACGACGAACGATCGTTTCTCAAGCTCGTTATCTCAGAAAAACGATTTCTTTGCCCTAGGCGGGAATCGAACCCCCAACCTTCTTATGACTGGTGAGACGCTCTAACCATTGAGCTTCCACGACTCAGATGATGAGCTAGGGTGCAGGTTCGTCGTATGTGCTGCCTAAGTGGAAGTCACGATATGATAATAATGATCGAAATACTGAAAGTTGACACCAAGTTAGTTCATATGGGAGCTTGGTATATATAAGACGATAAACAAACGTTTGCTTGTCGTCTGATGTATACCAAGCTCTAAATGAACTAAATTTGTGTTCAGCATTCAGTATGAATTATTTCAGCTCACCTTAAGTATGCGAATGCCATAATGGCCAGCGGTACTACGTACTGTCCCATAAATACTGCTAAAGTATAATATTTTGTAACCATTCCGGCCGACTCAAAATCCTCGTTACATGCGCCATCTTTCATACGTAAAGATGCCATATATGGTGAGACCAGGACAAGGCTTATTGCCCACACCGGCAAAATTATCCATCTTGCGTGTGTTCGACGTAACTGCGGCTTTAAAGGGTGGACAATGGCGACGTACCTGTAAACGATGGAAAGTAGTACCTTGAAGTTAGGAAATTAAACTTGTATACCTGTTAATAGATAGTAGTTTTCTTTCGCACGACCTTATTGGACGAGCCTTGTTTTGGCCAACGAGCCTTCTACATTGCAACTTTACAGAAACAGGTATGACGCAATTTTCAAAACATTTTCCTTGTATCTCCATTCGGCTTTAAATCTTGCCGAAAACCTGTTTCTTACACAGTTGTTAGGTGTAGCGTTTTCCCCCGCAAAAAAACAAGTAAAACGATTTTTATTGTCGTTAATCAACTCACATTATACGAGTATACCTGATCATTGAAGCCGCGACGGTCGACCTAGGTCCGGCAGTGTACAGTCAGTACAGTCAGTACAGTCAGTGTACAACCGTTACATAACTTCAGTTCAAAAAAAAAATTACGGCAATGGACTTCAATGCATTAGCCTCAAATCGCATTAATATAAACAGCACTTTGGTTTCTTTCTGTTATAACAAAACACTCTCAACCGAGTAATTAAACTAAAATATCCATTGTTTCATTTTGCAGTTTTGTTCTTACTGCGGAATTTTCTCGAAAGGACAGTCGCTCGAAATCAAGAAAATAAATAATTTAGTATTTAATTTGATATTTCCTGCAGTAAACTCGACACAATCGTTCGACACGTGATGTAATTAACAGCATTTTCCTGCTCTCTTGACAACATGAGCTGTGAGAATGCAAAAATTAGTCAACTAAATTCTATATCCTAATGATTAGTTTTCTTTTTGACTGTATATAGTTGATTTCATACGCAGTAGAAGAACATATTGCAGCTTAAGCATTCATCATTCCCTTCGCTGATGAAATTCAATTAAGGGAAAATAAAGATCCCGACCATAGGTAAAGGAGACTGATGTTTTGAGCAAACATCCTACATCAAATTAAGTAAAGCTCTACCCAAATACATTGGCAAAGGTAGACGTCGGTCTCAACCTTCAAGATGACATAGAGTTAACCCTATGTATCTTTGAAAGTTCATGTTTGTTTTACATATGGGAAACGCTAAAGTTTAATCCTGACATAAATCAGCGCCAACCCAGGTGGTTTTAGTTATCACTTTTTAAACGAACGGTTTAATTAATGTTTATCCTAGGGTTCGTCATCCGTGTAATTTTTAAAGGTAACCAATTGATGCTGATATGTGTACATTTGTCTTTTTTGCGAGGAGTTTATCTAAACCTGCCATTTTAACTCGAACTTACCTGCTCAGGCTAATCGCGACCAAAGACCAAACAGACGCCGTTGTGGCCAAAGTCTGCAGCGGTTTAATAATATGGCACATGAAACCTCCGTATAGCCAATTGCCATCGGCAAAATATCCAGCTACGTCCAAGGGTACGTTCACAAGTAGTACAGCCAGATCTGCTATGGCCAAATTCACAATAAAGTAGTTTGTAACCGTTTTCATTTTTCTTTTGCGATAAACGACGAGCACGACTAGAACATTCCCAATTGTTCCCAAAACGCAAATGATTATCCACGAAATGATCTCGAAAGTTTTAAACCTGGAGGGTGACATGGTTTTAAAGAAGACTTCTTTAAAACAAAAGTAATCCTCTAAGACTTTTTAAGATTACCACGGACAAGATATGATATCCAGTACGATAAGTCCACAACACGACCACTGTCAACCGATGTCTCCCTGACGCTCGCAAGAGCTGTATTTAATTATTTTGCAGACAAATTTACTGATGGCAAATGAGATAGAAGCTCGACTCTCACTGGCCAGGCTTTGAACTGTGTGCACAGTATATGACTCAAATCATTCAGATGTCATCTCTATAAAGGCAAAGCATTAAAATGTGTTAGACGTTTCACCAACGTAAATTTATTCTTTCTCTAGGAGTTTGCAATTTTTGGCAGGACATCTGCTTTGCTTTGTATGGGTGTATTAGAAACGCGAAGACCAATTAATAGCTTCCGTTGTTGATACCGTTTTGCGGTTGGAATCATCTTAAATCGCTTATCAGAACTAGCTTGGAACACGCACTAGGATCGGATTAGCATCTCGAAATATTCTTTTAGTAACAAAGTTCAAATCGTTTAATTTGAAAAGCCACTTTATTATTATCGAGCAATAGAAGAGCTTAATGTTACTCTATGTCAAACTTGGTACAATTTGAGTGTTTTTGTCAGTTTTGGATGTCGAACTTTAATTATTTCCCTGCAGACTAAATTTTTATTCACGGTCATGACGTGGAAGCGAGACTGACGATGAGCAGCGAGAAGCCATTGTGTTCGTGTGCGAAAACATAATGCAGTAAAATATAATGGACTACGTTATCCTTGATATAACAAGGAGCCGTAAATTCACCGTGAATACAAGGTAGAAATAACATGAACTAAAAGAGCGTGTCCCTTTTGTCGTCCTACAATATGGTAGCATAAAATACATTTTTTTGAGTAACGGCTAAAGTGTTGTAGCTCGTAGCGAATTGACTTTTTAATGTACAATATCAAAGGGCTTGGTTAAATGGAGACGAACCGATTCAGTGGCCAGCAGAACAGCTTTAACTCATCGTGCTACAAGTTTGAACTCTTTCCTCACCAAGGACGTACTGTAATACTTCATTCTGATAACGCCTGACAATTTTACTCGTCGAGGGGAGACCTCGGGAATGGTTAACTCGATCGTTGTCATATGGCGCATAAGTTTCGTTACATTTAAACTAGGTCAGTATCAGGGGTATCTTGTTATATGTAACGAGCACCTGACCTAGTCAACTGTCACATTTTGAGTATTAGCTCTTTCACGGCAGCACCAGACTTTTATTATTTTACTCTGGCTAAAGCCAGACTATTTTACTTGTCAAAGGGAGAGGCGCGAGGTCCCAATATTATTGAGAACGCAAGAACTGATCTTGACCACATTTATGGCATCGGAATGTTTCCACAAATGATGATGATAAACTGTAGTATAAATCATATGCGTTTTCCAGATATAAAATGACGCGGCTCAAAATCTCGCACGTGAAACGCTTTTATATTATTTAGGTTTTTCACGTGTTAAATAGACCGTTTTCTGAAGGTTTCTCACGGAGAACACGTGACGGGTCGGGTGCATAAAAAATGAATAAAAACAATGAGTTGAAGTGAAAGAAATTTCACAGGTTTTACAGATGTTAGCTTTAAAAATTATTTCTTTAAACCTTGGAGTTTATATCTTTCGAAACAGATTATTATCATAATAATATCTTATGCATCTGGCCCGTTGGTACTGATGAGTGCTCAACTGCGTCCATTGAATACTGACGTCGAAGATATGTAGATGTAAGTCTTCAAGGAAATGAGCTTCACGAATGTCCACATATCGTTCGTGATGACGTCAAGCTGTCATATGTACATCGTGTAAGAACGTTCACCTCATTGGCTAACATTATCATATCGTGGCAGCTGCATAGGCGCTTCATTTGAGTCCCGATACCTCAATGGTTACAATGTCCGTCCAGTGCTCGTGCAGAAAGCGTCATTCTGACGAAACTAGCTTGACGAATGTTCACATCTCGTCTGCAATAAGACCAAGGTCCCACATCCACGCATTTGTGCTTATAACATTCAGATCATGATTCATATGCTTATTATTATCATATCGTGGCCTTGAAATTGGCAACACATAAGGCGAACCTGCACATTAACTCTCTATCTTTGTTTCAGTAGCCCGATAGTTAGAGCGTCTCACCGGTCATTAGAAGGTTACTAGTTTGATAATTGTCTGGGGCTTAGACTATCTTGTTGAGAGGACACAAACTGGGCGAACGTCTTCATGTCGTGAATAATAAAATGAATCTCTCACATGCTCGCATTTGTAATTTCACAAACCTTCACGTCATGAATTATTTATAAGTAATAACATGGCTTGAGGGAAATTAGCGATTAAATTGCCCGCCGCCGAGGGAAGATTTGTGAAAGT
>JBAHVQ010000374.1:1002665-1017981 GCA_036872915.1 Nanipora kamurai | reverse complement strand
CATACCGGACAAGTAGAGAAATCTCTACTTGTCCGGTATGGTTCGTCACTCGGAGTAACTTCTAACATCGTTATTCTTCACCCGAGTTCATTCTTCTACTCTAGCCGTCTCACAGAAGGTTGCGGGTTTGATAATCGTCTGGGGTTTGAAATATTTTTTCAAAAGGGCACATAGTTCATGAACGTCCTTTTATGACCATTAAGGTCATTCATGTTACAATCATATCGTGGCTTCGGCATATGCCTTTCATGTATCGAACTAACACCTTGGATCTCCGTCTGAGTCACGGTAGCTCAATGATCACAAAGTCTCTCCGGTCATCAATCAGAAGGTTGTATTTTTACAACTTGGTACCCTCCGGGTCTTATCTCTGGCCGGAGATAAGACTCTGAATACGAGGTTGGTGGGTTTGATCCCCGTCCGGGACTCAAAGTACATTTTTTCTGAGAAAATGAGCTTGACAAACGTTTACATGTCGTCCCTGATGACATTAAGCACTCGCATGTATAACGTGTTTGCCATTCATCTTATCTGAAAATTAACTTGTAAACATTATTTTAATTCCACAACTGAATTTTTTTCTTTTCATATGCGAAATAAAACAAGTTGTCACTTGCTAGAGATAGAGATTTTTGTACAGAAATAACGACAAAGGTACAAGTCTAGTAGTTCCATATTAAGAATAATAAAAATATGATTCCGCAGTTATTCTTTCCCAGAACGCAGGGGATCGAGGTTCTAAAGAACTGATTGGTGGTTAATTCTTTGGTTTGTTTTAAACGCTGGGTCCTTCATTTGTTGTATGTTGTGGTTGACCTTCTTTCTTAGTATAACTGATTGCATCGTGACGGTGCTTCGTTTCTTGTGTAATGATTAATTGCTTTTGGTGTTAATGAAGAGTGCCAAAGAAAAACAGTTCTAGTTCACTATTACTTTTTTTCTCGTGGTCCTTTAGGGTTAATAGTTTCACATAGCTGTCGTTGATAAGTTTTAAAATCAATCAAAATTGGGTTCTTTTGGGCTTAAACTTTGCTATTTCTTATGTATTTAACAAACAGAAAATTGCTTGAGTGTCTGTGTACTGTAACAGAAAAATGAATGACGTCAGTTTGAGGCTTTTTATCGTTACTCGTTGTGGTTGACCTCTCTTATTGTGTGGCTCGTATGACCTTGTGTTGATTTGCTTTTCCTTTCATTGACGAATTTTAAAGTAAACCATTACTAGTTTTTGATTACAATTATTTGCTCAGAAATTGATGGTCTGATGATGACTTTGAAATAAAGTCGAAATATCACTAATTCAAATCGTCGTTTTAGTTTGATTCGCATCTTTCTTTCTCGACTGGTTCCTCTTTAATTTGTGTTCTCAAATTGGTTTTCCATCACCAGCGGTCGTTTTTCACCTTGTTTAAATTCTCATTTGGTGGATAACTTTGTCTAATTCTAGCAGATAAAATGTATCCCGCATACAGGTTTGGTTGTTCAAAACATTGTATAATACTTCTCGCCCCAATCTCTGCACCGACAACCAATACACTTTTTTACTGTAATGCAGATTTTTTTTATAAAAACGCTGTGGTTGAGATCGACCAGATTTTTTACAGCAAACGAAGAATCTGCCATGGGTGAGATTCGGTCGAGAACATCTTTACTTTATGCTTTTGTTTTTGTGATAAGATTTAAATGAGTGTGTAAATTAAGATAAAATAGAACTTTCAAGTTTGGTGTGCATAAATGAACAATGTACTTGAGTCCAGAATGATGGAACTCTTTAAGTTTTATTTACAGTCTGAAATATTTGAGAAAATGCGCTAGCTCAGAGTAGAGATACGATTTGAAGGCGTTCTGTGAGCTACTTTGCTCTGATTTATGAGCCCTTCGAATGGCAATCGAATCCGTACCTTTCTTATCACTGGTGAGACGTATAATAGAGCCATTGAGAGCTACTACGACTTAGCTGTTACAGCGCAAGTCACTTTATAAAGTTGACTTTACATTTTTACAGCTAAGCACTAGTACTTGAACAACGCATGAATGCTTGCGTTGTCTGTAATATTTAACACACAGAAACATTTTGAATATCTTCAAAATGTAAAATATACAATGTTTGTTTTGTTATAACAATGCAATCATTTAATTTGTTTATCCACTTAAACATAAAATTTAACTTAAAAACATCGTATAAACGTTTTCAGTCTCAGATCGCAGCTTCCTCTGTGTACCACTCGGTAACGAATTTATCCCCTGTTTATAATTTACAGTCACTAGATAAATTATTCAGGCTTGAGACGAGCGACCCCAGTTTTTTCTTGTGCTGCTTCTGAGCGCTAGGGAAGACTTTCTTTTTACTTATATTGTACATAGTATATGAAAAGATATTGCTCAGGTAATCGTGTAGGCGACGAGCAGGAGAAGAAGTGGTTTTGTCCAAAGGTCAGCCCATGCGTTCACAATTAATGCAATTAGCACATTTCAATTTTACATCCACGTCTTCGCTTTATGGTAAACAAAATAGAAGCTGGCTAAGTTGAGCATTATCAGGCTTTCCATCCGTCGTTTTATTTTCTTAAGACTTAAGGATAAATAATCATTAGAAATATTTTTCCCCTGTGTATAACCATGTCATGTATCGTATGTTTTATCTGAAAAAATCCAACTCGACGTGTGAAAAACATTGCAATTTATCATAATTTTGCTGTTGGTCCACCCACGAATTACCTTCACTCCCACCTTTCCCATGCTCACCATGCTCCCTACGCAGCTGCAAGTTGGCAAAATACGCGGCTAAAAATAAAATAAAGTATTTTTCTCCTCGTAGTTTTTGTTGTCATAAAAATTTGTTACCATTTCGTTAAAAAATCTCAGAGAATCAACGATCCTGTAAACCGATATATGTCCAAATACCCTTTAGCCGAATTCAGTGTTCAGCTGGGAAGTTTTTTCGATAGGTTGCATGTTTCTTGGATTGAAATTATTAATACATTCTGCGTGAGAAACCATTAAATCAATTTGGCGATTTGTATTGAGCTCAACACGACAATTAAGCGCGTCACTATCGATCATACGACGCGATTTAAGTATAGTGTCGATTCACTCGCCGAGCTTTTCTTTTGAATTCAACTGAGCCGAAATATCGTCATCTTAAAGCGCTTGTAAGAACTAAATAAACCCTCTTTGTGCATAATAATAAAGGAGAAAGATAAAAAGGATGAGTTTATCTGCATTTTGTTCACATCCGATCACCAAATATAAGTTCGGACTGATTTTTGATCAAAACCATCTAGGTCTTTGTAACGCAGTTCACCGTGAGATGTCGCTTTCACATCAAATTAAGCAGCCTATACCAAATTTAACTAATTCAACATGATAAACGCTCCCAACAAGGCGACAAGTGCAATTTGGAACAACAAAGTAAGAACTATGTTATGCATTAGAAAAATGCTGCTTAAACTAAACTGATATTCCTTGTGTTATTATATGAACTAACATACAAGTAACCCCGCGGAGTATTTGCCAATTAAGTAAACGTTTGTCGTGAGACATAAGTCGACCAGTTTGCAAAGCTGTTCGTTGCGTGGAACTTTCACTCGAGTAAATACTACCCTTGAGTATGAAGCCGAGCATTGGGCCAAACAGTTCACTGCATCGAACATTCGCTCAAGCGTAAAGAATAACCTGCAATATAAAGCCGATAACTGTAAAACGGCATACTACATATTACATGTAATAAAATAAATGCCATTTCGTTATATATTTTATGATTTTGTAAAGATTTTGCGAAGGCGCACGGAATGTCTTGTTTTCCCGAGTACCGACAGTCAAAACAAACATTAAGCGATCCTTCGTCTGAGAGAGATTACAACCTTAAGTCGGGTTGTTTCGTTTTGCCAATATCTTTTCCGGGCATTGAAAAGCACTTTGAATAAATTTTAGATTTATCTTTGTTACAAGCTGGCCGGAATCTGGTTTTCAAATTTATTTCAAGTGTCTTTTATAGCCATGTGGCAAGCAATGGCATGAGAAATGTAACCATCGCCGGCGTCGTATATTAATCAGTCTTGATCTTTAAGGTTAACAGCAGCTTATATTCTTCCTTTCCTCTCTGTTTTGTATTATTTTTTTTATTAACCACATTGATGGTGATAATTGGAAGGCGACAAAAACTGAAATAGTTGAACTGTATCTGACATACTCCGTTAGAACACACGGAAGTGCACACCAAAATATGAACTACAGTTTTACTGTGGTAATTGTCCCAACATAACTGCGAAAACACGATTCTTTTGTTAGCAAAACAAATATTGAAAATGGTTAACAGCCGCAGTTGGTTTCAGTTATACTTTGAGAAGAGGATTCGCATTACAGCTCGCTTGTCTTCTCTCTCGCTTATCGAGATGAGCCGTTCGTACTACATCGTGTTTGTATACATGATATACCTGTTACCTTTATACATGCGTTCTTACCATTAAAGATATTCTTCAGCCAATCTGTACGTGGAATACAGAGAAATTCTTGCACGCTTGATCAATGCTCGCCAAAAGATACTCTGTCCCTTTTTGTTGTGATTCTGTTGCAACATTCGACCAATAATAAAGCCTTTTAATATGTAAATTTTGCCTCCACTTTCCGAGCCATTCAATACGGCCCCCGAAGTGATAATGTGATTGATTACATATGTTATTGAAGAAGACGCTCGCAGCAGAGCCCTCACTACGATCCAGACCCTAATCTCGAATCACCCTAGTTATAAAACCAACTGGACCACTGACGTGTCGCTTGTTGACATCCGACATGTTACGAAAAAAGTCGTCTATTCATAGCGAGCCACAAAGGTACACATTTCAGGTTCATTTACGCTCGGTTGTCATGAGTCCGTTTGATTTTTAATTATACGCGTCATCGTGGTCATTTTGTTGAAAGAATCTGGTATTTTATCACCAAATAAATGTTGTCGCTGTTATCTATCCTTCAAAAGAAGCTAAAGCGTCTTCTAGTAATTACTTCTTATACTACAGATCATGTATATTCAATATTCCCTTAAAAAGAGTGTTAATTTATTTCGTCAGTCAATTACAGTTACGTTTGAGTTAACAGTAGTTATAGCTATATTTGTGATTGTACTTGGATTTGTTTTTTTGTATATGTTTGTGGTTCTGCTGTGCTTGTGTTTCCATTTTGGTTTGTGTTTGGTGAAGAAAAGTAAAATGTGTTTAATTATACTGGGGTAACCCTGTTGCCTAACTAAGCTGTATTTCCAGGCGGTTAAGCGAGGACCATCCCCAATAGGTCCAGTGTTACAACAGTAGGAAGCCAGAGTACCCGGATAAAGCAAGTTGCGGTTCTCTGTAGAGTCGAACTAGACAGCATTAATTTCACATCTGACTTAGATAGCTTTAATCAGTTAAATGCACGGAGCAGACTTCGAACCCTAGAACACGTGCACTACCACTGTGCTACCATATCACTCCTCATAATTTTGCTTATGTTTAAACTCGTGCTAGCACTTATTGTAGTGTTTGGGATAGTGCTGGCACGAGTTACTGCCACTCATGTTTGTGGTAGTTTCTGCTTATGGTCATGCATGTGGTTGTGCTGCTATTACGGCTTGTGCCAGTACTTGTCTCCGTGCTGGTATTTTTTCCTGCCCCTGTATAACCCGCAACACTTGTACCTTTAACTGCGCTAATGCCTCTGTTCGTTGTCGTTCCTTGACCTTTGCCTGCGTTTGTTCTTTCGGTAATGCCTGTACTTGTTCTTGTGCATAACTCCTGTCGTGGCTTTATTTCAAACACAAACATAAGAACAAACACGAGACTAATCTAGTCTACGTCCTAGGGTTGGATAATCTTTTTGTTTTTCCCCCTTTGAACAAAAAGTCTTGACCTTTCTCGCAAGCGGACGTACATAGTTTGTCCATGGTCAGTCAGAGTAAAATCAACAGTCGTCTTTTATACTGAATTAACCAACTGTTTGACAATAAACAACAAGAAAATGTTGAGTCACCAACTTAAAGAATTGCTTCCCATCTCCTTTAAAATAGTCGCATTTCCTCTAAAAATCAATTCCTAAGCCAATAATTGAAAGAAATTAAAGTCTAATCGTCAGCCCCTCAGTTGAATATTGACTTTAAGAAAAATTCTTCCATTCTCCTAAATAATCACATTTTCGCTATCGGTCGACGAGTGATAACAAACAAATCCTTGTGGTTTTATCCGTAATATTCGCATGCAGGAAATGTTTTCTTCACTTGATAAAAATCTTAATTTGCTCCACGATTGCAATAGATATGCAAAGTTACTAGTAACGTCAGAATTAGTGATGTGATTTTTGAGTCTTGACTCGGCTGGTTTCATCTGTCGTTGTTTGTATCACGTTTCGTATTCCTTTCATCCACAGTGCCCATTGTATGAATAATTTTTTTGAATAAAAGAGAAGTGTTTGTCGGCGTTGCTAACTAACTAACTAAAGAGCGAGAATTGCTAAAAAAGATTGAAGAGATAAATGTAGAATGGCATGTGCGGACTGAACAAACGATGTTAATATTTAGACATTGTTCGACGCTGCTCTACAAAGCTACCGCTCTTGACTTGACATTTCTAGACTTCGTACGAGCATCTTCATCAGGGGCGATCGTTTATGACGAGGACGTTGCTATTCATATCCTCGTAGGGACTTCATTGTCAGAACGATCACCCCTGATGAAGACACTAGACCGGAGTGTCGAAACATTGGGTCTGGAACGGTAGCTTTGTAAGCCACGCGTTCGAAAACTTTCTAAGTCAGAGAAGCGTTAGATTGTGACTGATTCTTCACCTCGCTGCGTTGTGATTTTTATACGATGTTAATATTGTTTGAAATATTTGAGAAAATCTGCTGGCTGAGAGTAGATGTACAATTGAAGACATTCCTTGAACTATTTTACGTAGAAAAATTCCGAAACTCTGGACGGGAATCGAACCCGTAACTATTGGTTTGAGGGTGAGGCACTCTAGCCATGAAATACTGGGACTCAGATGGCAGATCGTTGGTTATGTTTGAAGTCTTTCCACTTCACATAGAGCAGCGAAGTGCTGGTACTTGAAAATGCCACGAATGCGTCTGTTGTATCAAATATTTGAAGGCATTTGTCAGCTCAGGGTATAGGTACATTTTGAAGATGTTGCTTGAACTATTTCACTCAGAAAAAAGTATCTGAACCGTTGAACTACTCGGACTCATGCAGATGTTAATATTAAAGCTTGATTTTCTCTTGCGGCGGAAACTAAAGCGGAAGCACGAAGAGCGTTATGTAATAGTGAAAATAAAACAAAACAGGGATTTAATCGCAAGTGTAAACGGACGTCGGTAGAAAGATAGCAACGTTTTAATCCAATGCCTCTATTTTGACGATTATTTTTCTTTGAAAACTACAAAACGTAGTACTAATTTATTAGTTAAATTTCAAGAGCATCCAATTTATAGATGCGAACTCTACTTACATTTCACATCTCAGTCGTCGTATTATTCATTAGATCAAACAGCAATATAAATGGGAAGCAACTCGGTTTTAGATTTTGTATTTAAGTCCCATGTTTGTGCATTCAATTTATCGACGACGTGATTGAAGTTGAACCTATAATATATTAACCACTGGGGGCAGTAATGTTAACCAGCAAAGAACAAGCCACAGCATTCTTCTTTTGCCATCTTTGAGTACTGATTTAAAATGAAAAACCTCTTGTAAACCGAAACACTAAGGCTGTTTGTTCTTTCATTGGAGTAAATAAAAGTTACTCGACTTCTACAATGACATATAAATTTCTTACGGTGTCGTTTTCTTCTTTAGTCTTTGGAAAACCAAGAGTCGTTTGTTTTGTGGATCTTTTCCTTATACTAGTTTGCTTTTTCCAATATTTTTATCTCATAGATGGGCAATTGGCCTTCCTCGTTTGTTAGCTGGTCCTTGTGCTTGTTTACTACGGCACGCTGAGCGTTCATGTTTGTCAAATTTTGTGGAAGTTTCTTTGAACTAATTAATTATAGCCCAAAATTAGCGATAAGACTTCTATTTATTGTCAAAGATAGCATGGTTATATTTATAGACGCATCTACGTGTTTTTTTCATATGAGCACAAAATAGAATTTCAAGTGACGCGATATGTTCACCGAACAACTACCGGCTAGATCTCCCTTACACACCCAGTATACATCATGTCGCTGTCACGTTATACCGTCGTGTTTCCATGTTGAAAGTGTGATTGCCAATCTCCCTTACTACGCTTGCTGAATACAACAATCACAATACTTCTAGAAGTGGCGTTTGTGATCCAAATGAAGGCAGTTGTCTTGCCGTTTTGTTTGGCAGTCATAGGAAATCCAGACTATTGAGATGGGTCGCTTTTAAAATGTTATAAGTATATACTAAAGATAAAATGTGTGAGGAAAAAAATCCAGAATAGTGCCTCGTAATTTCCTAGCCACAATTACAAGGCATTTTCAGCACCGAATTTCTTGAGTACGTCCATCTTGGATTTCATGACGTGACCCAGTAGAATTTATCATCCTGCGGTTAATAAAACAAACAGTTTCTCTGTTGCAAACACTCCGCTATATGATAAATGGATTGCGGATCTTCAATGGCTCTGTGTGGCAAAGTATATTCCAAAAACAATAGACAAAGACACTTTGTGTCTACAAAGTGAAAACTGAAGTTCTTTTTTCATCTGCAGACCAAAAACGTATACATATACATTTCATACAATGATAAAAAAGAGTGCTGCGTAGGTTGTGTTGAACTATGTGTACAATACTAAAAGAATCAGAAAACGGCCGAGTTTTTTTTATGGTAAAACTGATGTTTCGAGCGAAGGCCCTCGAAAAGTCAGTTTTACTTTTAACAATTTCGGTTGTTCACTGACCCTTTTAGCTGTATTTTATGTCATAGTTGTTTAAATTGATTATAATTTGACTGTAGGGTCGTTTGTGAAAGACCTTTGGGCTTGTTATGCATAAAGAAGATTTTTTTTATTCATTTTAAAGCGCAGGCTGTAGCTTATTCAAGAATTCTGATGCAAAACAATTCTCGACATTTTCGCTAACCCTTTTTCGAAGTGGAAACACTTGTAGTCGTTGATTTCAAGGAAGTGGGGCTATTTTTTGTGCGTTAAGAAAAGTCAGCATCTAAATTCGAAGCCGAAGGATTGCCAATGGGGAAAAATACCTCGCAAAAATATAAATTACAAGCTCGATCTTCAGCAAATCCCGCATGGAGTATTCCACAAAATATGACCACAGGGGAAATATCCCTAGGCGAATTACCCCTTGGGATGAAATATCCCTCGGACTAATTTTCTGTGGAATACCCCTAGCCAGAGGTCTGTAATTGATACGAATCACATACTGAGTGAATTGAACCAACAGACCTGAAAACTAATCAGCTTATCTCGTGTTTGTCTTCACTGAAATTGTCTGAAAATTTTTATTGCCTTTTTTTGAAGTAAAAAAATTATGTTCTATCTTACTTTACAAATAATTAGTAACATTTCGTGATTTTGTACATTATCCAATCCATAGATTGTATTCTATATCGCACCAATCTTGTTTTAAAAGGAATGAAGTCTCCTCGTATTATTTATTCTCTATTAATTGGTGAAATATGTATATATATATACACGAGTAAATTTATCAGACTTCTTCAGACACAAAAAGAAGTCTTTATTAATACCCAGACATTTCGCCACTTAAGGCTTCTTCAGTGGGATAACTTAATAGCAATATTTACGCCCTATATACACAAGTAAGGCTATGCATCAAAAAAATAACAAAAAGGAAACCTAAGTAAAAAGTAAAAGCTATATTACACGCAAATTGTTCTCCCAATACACTCATTCGTGATATTGTCTGAACGATTATCTGTTTCAAACGCTTCTATGTATCTGCGTTTTTTATGGCATCTAATGCTGGTGTGTAAAATTCTCCAGGTGATAGCAGAGTGATGGCATAATGTATTCTTGCGGGACTTCAAATGTTTATATACAGTTTGTTTGTTCATCGCTAGGTGCTCTTTAATTCGTGACCCAATTGTTCGATCAGTTTCACCAATATATATTATTCCACAGTGTGCGCACGTAATTTCGTAAACAACCTTCTTTGTTAGACATCGGTTAGGTTTGTCGGCTGATTTCCATGTTTCACATTGATCTGGACAATTTATCTTCTACCTTGACGGAGTATACACTTTATGAACGGCAGACCGTTCTCATCTAATGTATGCTCACACAAACATTAGATGCCATAAAGAACGCAGATACATAGAAGCGTTTGAAATGGAAAATCGTTCAGGGAATATCATAAGTGAGCGTACTAGGAGAACAATTTGCGTGTAATATAGGTTTTACTTTTTACTTAGGTTTCCTTCTTGTTATTTTAGATGCATATTTTTTTCAACTAGCCTTGCTTGTGTATATAGGGCGTAAATATTGCTATTAAGTTTATCCCACTGAAGAAGCCTTAAGCGGCGAAACATCTGGGTACTAATAAAGATCTCTTTTTATGTCTGAAGAAGTCTGATAAATTTACTCACATATCCGCCAGACATGATACCTGAAACCTTCTCACATATATATATATATATATATATATATATATATATATACTTTATATTACAGTGCACTCGTTCAGTTAAAAGTTGACCAGACGAAATTTTTTTATTTCCAACCGGGAAATTTTAATTGCGTTGTCTTTCTATAACATTCACATACTAGTGTTTAAAATCCGTTCGGAGGACGCTGTCTACCCAAATTGGTAATATTTTCAGCTTTTTTTTTCATATTTTGGTGCTACCTGTCGTTAATTATCGTAACTGATGAATTGTTTGCCTTCTTACTATATTGAATCGCTGCACTCGGAATCTCATGCAATTCTTAGTAATCCCACGAGCTAATGTGTTTATCTTTTTTTCATATCATTGTGAGATCTTGATTTGTCTTTTTTTCACTGAGCTGTGATTTGCTTCTGAGATCACGTGGTATAGTCGTTTTGTCTCAAATGCCAGAGTTTTACACATCGCCTAAATTTCATCATATCCGTTATTTATCTCAGTGGATGAATTTACTTGTTCTATCTCTCATTGAAGTGTCACTTGTCGAAACTTCCCAAAATCCATTCTCTCGCCCAGATGGTCCTCTTTTCACGCTCAGTTGTTCCTTATCAGAAATTCTGGGAATTCATCTTTGTATACCAACTAGAACGCTTGTTCTACGTATTAGATTGACTTATATTCT
This sequence comes from Nanipora kamurai, assembly GCA_036872915.1. Lineage (NCBI taxonomy): Eukaryota > Metazoa > Cnidaria > Anthozoa > Scleralcyonacea > Helioporidae > Nanipora > Nanipora kamurai. The sequence continues at coordinate 1,006,720 of JBAHVQ010000374.1, read as the reverse complement.
TTGACTAAACCACTGAGCTGGCTGAATCTTTCTTTGGTCCTGGTTCGGTGGTGCCATAAACGATTGGCAGACTCCTACCGCATATCGCAATGGAACTGAGTTTGCTGGCATTCTGATTCACATCATCCGTCTTTGATTTTGGTATTACAACGAGGGACAAGAAGTCGCTATCTCTGGTTTCGAGAGAATACTCTTCTTCTTTGCATTTTACACCTGGACACAAAATCCTTAAGCAAGGTTTAAAGTACTGTCGAAAGCCGTCCCGAAACTGTTCATTGCTTATGTTGTATATAATCGGATTGCTTGCACTATTACTGTAAAGCATGACCAATGATATGGCCCTTAGGAGGGAAAACGTCGATGACGAACCTTAAAAAGATGAAGTAATATGCTCATTTTTACCTTCGAACATCTGTTAAATCCTGACTAAGGAATTTTGATTACCATAAAAAATATTCAAGAGAGGCCCGAGATAATAAGTGGCAAGAGAAGATGTAATTTTCTATATCACACCTTTTCTTCAAGACTTTACTTGTCAGCCTGCTATAATGTACGTTGTAACCGTTTTGAATTTTACTCGAACTATTGCACTTTATACAACAATGTGATATACCATATCATAGCGTACCATAATATACTCCCTATATGGTTAAATACAATGCTCTTGTTTCCATTCACTTAATATATTGTTGCTGTTGACCTATCGAAAATTAAAGTCTTAGGAAATTTTTACTGATTAAACTGTGGAACACCATGGACTCAGAAAAACTCTGAGCTCCAGACGGGACTTGAACCCGCCACCTTCTGAATGCTAGCCAGACGCACTAACCATTGAGACTAGAACTCAGACGGCAGAGCAAGGTTACTTTGGATACTTTTGTTACTTTTTTACTTTGCTTACTGTACTTTCTGAAACCCAGAGTTTTTCTGAGTCCATGACGTTCCACAGTTTGATCAGCAAAAATTTCCTAAGATTTTAATAGTATCAAACTGCAACTCAAAATTCAAAACTATCGAAAATTGCTTTTAAAGCGGATCAAACCTGAAAGGTTTTGTTACTTTGTATAAAGGCAATCAGTATAAAAACTCTAATTTTTGATATTTGTTGGACTCATGAAGCTGTGAGCTTCCGACCTATCGACTTCGTACATCATCAGAGAATGCTGATGTCCTGAGTTAACGGGTCGAAAACTTCCAAATTAAAAAAATTAAGTCGTATTTCACAAATATTAAAGATATTTATAATCAACATAGCGAATTTTCAATGGTTTTATGCCTACCTGCGTCAAAGAAGTCTATCCAAATATAGAGCAAATGTATCGGTAGCACTAAAACAGCGAAGGCCAACACCACAAGTCGAAGAATCTTAATCACTTTCCTCGTTTCTTTTCGCTGCTCTTTGATAAGTTCACTGTTTTCATGAGCTTTTCCACTTCGGGATAACTCATTGGCAACTCTGGGGAACAAAAACACGGTTTGTTAGTCCTGTTTGTAATGTTTGCAAAATGATTGACCGTCCTTTATCCGCGGGGTACACAAACACGAGGTGAAGGCGAGTGTCTATATATCCCGGTACAGAACGGACACGAATTTTGTAAACTACTTTTCTCAAACTCATTAATAATTCATAAGAGAAACACAAAGGAAATCAGTACCGAGACGGCGTTTGGATATGTGATCCTAATTGGCATAAAAGTAGCAACTCACTTCTCGGTGTTTGGATATCAGATCAAACACTCCTTCTCGTGTTTGATATATTACAAGAAACGTTCCTTCTCACTACATTATAGATTAATATTTATTAGTCAGAAAAATTAAAACAAGTTATGTGTACCCGTAAAAGTTCAATTTAATGATGCAGAACTGGTTAATACCGACACTACTGTCTCTAAATACGATAGAAAATTATGTTTAATTAGTTTTATATTAAGGTAAATGGTTTGAACCTGGGAGAATCGTGACATGTTTGTGGAAGAGACTGACGTCTCGACAGCCTTAGCGACGGTCATCTTTAGAATCAAAAGAGTCAAAACCTTTTGACTCTGAAGATGACCACCGCTAAAGATGTCGAAACGTCAGTCACTTCCACCAGCAGTCTTTCTCAAGATTAGTTCTGTATCATGGTACACAGGACTTTTATTGTGCTGCTAGTCGCAGTCCTTTTGCTTGCGGTCAGGTCGTTTGGAGAATACCTACCTTACATAAGAAACCATAATGATAGACAAGGGGACAATGTACTGAGCAACAAACACTGCTATAGTATAAGCCGGCGTGACCATACCGGCAGCCTCAAAATCTTCTGCACACTTGTCATCTTTTAGTTTCAGTGCACACATGTATGGCACAACAACAACGAGTCCAATAGCCCAGACAATTGCGATAATCCATTTAGCGTGATGAGTCTGGAGCTGTGGATGGAAAGGATAGACGATGGCGATGTAGCTGAAATAAATATCAAGAGAGAGAGAGAGAGAGAGAGGATAACACATTTTAGTAACTTAATAGTTTCAGCCTAAAATGAATGACAATTAAGCTCCAGTTGAATTTTACCGCTATGGTCGTATAAATGTACCGTCCGTAGATTGCAGTGCTAATACAATTTCAATCACTTAATTGTTTCTATGCTTGGTCAACCTACAAAGTTGACCTACAATTGAAGCTATCATGATCGCCAGCAATTGAAAAAGCGCCGACGATTTCACAGGGATCTTTAAGAATCTATACAATGCTATGAAGTAAGAGTGCTGTGACGGCAGTTTTGGGCGACGTGTGGAAAACCAAAAGGGGATTGTTAGGACAATTAGGGAACTGTCAAAACTTAGGAGAAAAAAACTGACGTGAGTCAAACGTAAGATGAATGGCCATTGCTGGAAATCCGATAAGTTTTGGTAGCTCCCTAGCCTTTTTGCATAGAAATCTGTGTCGTATACCAGTACCCACAACTTGTCAGTCATATTTTGTTACCCGATGACAACCATTATCTCTATCGGTGTAGCAGGACCACCGATTGAGAACCATAAAACATAAATCATGGTCGCAGGAAACAGCTGGAAATGAGGACAAATTGGACACAAATTTCGAGTGTCACGAGAAGCTTGTATTTTACAACAAACAACTTGTTTCACCGCGATAGAATTTTTTTAATTTTAGGATTATTTTCTCGGTTTCTCTCGAGGTATCTGAAACTGAAAGAACACGTCATAAGTCCAGATGTTCACCAAGACGGCCATGAATGAATCGGTTACTCAGTGTCATTATCCGACACTTTAAAGTATTTAAGTAATTATTTATGACGTTAACCAAATAGATATGAAACAAATGTGTTATTATCTGTTGTTTCCAGAGTGGCTAACGAAGACATAAAGACTAGATTCGTATTGCTGGCCCTTAATCGGTGTATTTATAGAACAGAACACCGGTGAAAACTGTTGCCTTTGAACAGGCCTTGGCGTGGTTCCAGCGTGCATAGGGTCAGATGTTGCTTGGTATAGTGAAGTTGGTAATAATTATAAACTTTATTGCATATGATCTAGGAGCAGCTGCTAATTTTAAGTATTATTGAGCGTGAATCTGAATTTGAGGATTTGATAATAAAAGGAGAACCCAGAACACGAGATAAAAAGTTTAAAATATATTTTGTTATAGTGAAAGTAGGACAACTGCAAGGATTAAGGGTTTGCTAACCTTGCTTTTCACACCGAATTTTGATGCAGACTCAAGCACGGACTAAAGCGTAAGAAATTGAAAAGCTGTTTGGTTTGCTTTTGTTTGCATTGCGTTGGTTCTTCAATATTCTTTAACCCGCGTTCTCTTCGTTGCTGTCAACCGTTTTCTCATGGTCGTCCGCCAGCAAGAAGTGAAGCTTTCAAACAAGCGCGAATTATGTGACCGTTTTTTTACCGGACGACCACCTGATGAAAGCCTGACGAATACAAAGCGTGCGATGGCTCACGTTCTAAGGAAGTCAGATCTATATAAAACCTTCTAAAACTCATCAACAATTCATGAGGAAAATTCAAAAGAAATTAAGGTTTAATCAATGTCTGTATACCCCG
>JBAHVQ010000374.1:956370-995256 GCA_036872915.1 Nanipora kamurai | reverse complement strand
GAGTTTCATCCTGTATAAATATTTGTTATTATTATTATTATTATTATTATTATTATTATTATTATTATTATTATTATGAACATTATTTTTATTATCCGATTTACAGCATACTAATTAGGAGCTACGTCTTTTGAATTTTCCTCATGAATTATTAACGATTATTTTAAATATACGTCTTTATAACTTAACGTGGCAAATTGACAAACAGTTGGCTAATTCAGACTGCCCAAGTATCCCGATTTCAGCGGGATTCTTTCGCTTTGACTTGGAGTCTCCCGTTTCCTTACGAGAGACCTGGCTGTATACGCTTAGTGTCGTGCGTACGCTAATGTAGTGCTTTAGAAATTGAGAAATACTGGAGACTGTACTTGAGTTAAGTGTTTGGTCGGACGACCAACGAACATTCGTCAAGCTCGTTTGCTCAGAAAAATAATTTCCGAGCCGATTTTGTGTTAAGTAATTAATATTAAGTGGTTGGTGTCGCTGATAACACAGCAGAAGGGATAATTTTCAAACTCAAGGATTTTACCTTGGCATGCTGACCACTAGGACAGTGCCAAACTGAATATTGTTTTTATACTGCTTTGAAACAAAATCCAAACCGGTACCTTTCATATCATGCCCTTTATAGCTCTTGTGTTTTGATTGATAATTTTTTTCGAACACCTTGACCAATTTTTGAAGTGAACCAACGGGGCTCGTCAAGCCAGGATTCTTGTCGTCCCTCCGAGATGGAGAATCAGATGAACTTGTTATCACGTTTACTACAACCGTTTTAAGGTTTAAACGAATATCCGTCAAGCTATGAGAACGTTGTTAGGTAAACACATTTTACGTGTTAGTGTAAACATACACGCTGATTATCCATTTTCCAGCTGCCCAGTAACCCAGTAAGGCTGTGGTGAATTATTTTATGCCGGACGAAATTACTCAGCATGTCCACAGAAATTGCTGCGTTTAGAAAACCACATTGTCAGCTCGGTTTTAACATTGAATTCTCTTTTAACAAGATATCACCTTCAAAACCGCTCACTTGTTTCATCCGTTTGAAACAGATGTCAACGCAGCTGTACCACTATTTTAATCTAACTTCCGGTAGATCTGATCTAGTAGCCTTCAGGCATCTTATCGATTCTTTGTTTCGTGAGCAAGGCAAGATCTTCCTTTACAAGGTCTTCCACAGATGTTACTCTCTTGGGACAACCATCTCTAATTGCTACATCATTTCTCTTTCTTCTCAAGTATCCGTCTCATTGCCTCGCCTTCAAGAATTCTGTTCCTTCATTGCACTGCATTTCAATCTCTATCTCCCATCAGAAGTCATTTATCTAAAAATATAGACTTGTTTGACTACATGAACGTGACTTTATAATGAAGTCGAAAATGGCAGTTTCATTCGTTCTCGTCGTGATTTTGTCTCAGTCTTGAGGTTTCAAGAAGATATTATTTATAGGAATACGTTTCGTCTTTGACTTCTCTGTCTTGTGCTTCTGTCTCAATATCGACACTCAATCCGATTTTATTTAAACTTCTCTTTATGATGTTATCTCTATATCTCAATTTTAGTTTTTCATGCAATCTTTAGGTCACTTTACCTGATCCGCTTTGGCAGCTTATTCATAATCCAATCTCTACACGTGGCGCACTGCGCTTTCCACAGGCAGTTGATATTAGGTCCGAGTGGTCGGACGAAAGGCCGTTTTCTCCGACGAATGAAGGCTACTAATGTGAGCTCAGATTCATCGCTCTCGTTTCTCTTTATGATACTTTTTCCAGGGAAGTGAATGAAGAATACTTCATTTCCTGGCGCATCTTTTTGTGACAACCATCTTTGGCGAAGTTTGAAAACATTGTTTGTCCAAGTTTTCCAGTGAACGAACACGTGGTACTCCCTTTGGCGTTTCACGCCAAAGTCTTGCATTGCCCCATCTTGAGGATCACGTGTATCTCGTGTATGAGTTCTCTCTCCAAAATTCTCATTATTCCATTTCATACTTAGGATCCGTCGTAGACTGAACCATATCAAAGGAATAGCCATCCATCAAATCGAATATTTAAGTTCTCAAAGCAAAAAATCTAACATAATATATATATTGTCGACAGTAATAAAAGTCAAGCTAATCCAACCGAGAGGAATTTCAGGGTGATCTGACAGTAGCCAGATATTTACGAATGTGATTGTTCGCGCAGCAACTTGAGATTGATCTCAGACCGCAAGATGCGGTCCGCTGCTTTTCACTCTAGACCTTCTCAGATTGATCCAAACGTGATCCAAGATTTGTGAACTGGATCGCCCACACTGTGTCATGAGTTTGATCTCTGATGAATATCGAAGTGGCCCAAGATTAATGAATGTACAGAACCGTGTTATTGATCTCAGTAATTCAGATTGATCTGTGCGTGGTTGAAGATTAGTTCGATTTGACTGATGTCCTTCATTTACCACCGTGAACTGAAGTACGCTATGTTAGATAAGTGTGAAATTGAGCTAAAATTTCATTCAACCATTTACACTGTACTTAGAAGTACTTGGGATCAATTCGAAAAGACACATTAAATTGTGGAGCACCGTAGCTTTTCTTTCAGGTTCCCAGACCTACACAAACAGACCCTCCGCAATATAACACAGAGGTGTTGTCACGTAGTATACAGGATAAATACTTTGCGCCGTTTAGAAGCTTTATTTTTCCGAATTTCGCGCGTCAGCCTTCGACTTTGTTTTTGTTTTCCAACACTCCTCATAACTAAAGTGACCATATTGCTCGTCAGTGGGACGGACGTTTAACTATAGGAAGTTATCTACGACAATTTTCTGTCTTTTTAATCGGAAGATAACGTAATGATTATTCAATTCTGAATTTCCAATTTTGGACAAGTGACCTTGTTTTTCTGTGTAGGGCAGAAAGAGGGATGACAACATGTTTGTCTTAGTTGTTTCAGAACTGTTACGTGCAAATCGACTATATGCAAACCCCCAGTGTGCGCATTTACAGATGACAACCATTAGTACGAAATAGAGCAGTGGAATATACAACCTTTGACAGTTGTTTAAGCAATTCCGACATGTACATCCATTTCGTATCGTACGTTACTTTCAGTTGCTGTAAGAGAAATTTGGAGCAAATAGCAAATCTTACCTTATCGTTCTATACCACCTTCTTTTGGTTCAGGCTCGTTGTGTCGTCATCTTCACTAGAATAACAAACCAAACAGAATTTCTAAACTCAGTGATTTTGTTGCCTTCACTACATCCACTCTACTGATGAACATGCGGTGAACTCACGCGGTGATTTGAATGTAAATGCATCTACGTTTGTTTTTTTCCGTCGTTTTCAACACATTTTCAGTTCGAAATTTGCATATGTTATTAAAGAACAGACGTTTCATAAATCATCAACTCGACGTATACATAGTGCATGATAACACTCACAGAAAAATATACTACTATATGTTAAAAAATTAAATCACGGTGATAGAATCTGATCAGCAGAAAACGCTGTTTTCCTTGAAATTGCAAACTCTTTTGTTGCCGGCGGTTATTTTGGCAAATCAGTGTTAATTTTTTTATCTCGTAAGGTAATCTAGTTTTTCTTTTAGGGTTCCCGCAGCTTGCGGATGCTAAAAAAATTATTCCAGTATAAAAATGGTACCAGTTTGAATATCTACACGTAGATATTCGCGGGCTCACTTACACCAACTACTGAAAGCAGTTCTGTTCATGGAAAACTGATTTTTCTTTCCATTCTTTTTTCATATTTCTTGACGTAAATAAACTCGTTAGGCTAAAAACTACTTATTAAAATATTCAAAAGAAACCTAATAATAGCATTTGTTTATTCTGAGATGTATTATTCCTGTGATCCTGAGAAACACTGATACGAGACAACTTTTCGAAACCAGTGCACCGAGTGAAAGTTCAATGTTTGCGATATTTTAACCCCTTTCGTTGCTTTCTGACGATAAAGAATCTACCAGTCAAATTTTAAGCACAGTTCGGAGAATTTCGCGCCGTTTCCGGAAGTGGTACCGATGAAGATCGTAACCATAATGTTCCATAGCCTAATTTTCCGTTCTCGTGGGAAAATTTAATGAAATAGTAGTAGATAGCGCATCATCGTTGTCCAAACCATGCAGCACATCATAACCAAGCTTTTGCTCACAAGAAAATAGCTGTTGTCAGAGAGCTTCGATTTTTGTTGCTATGAAAAACATGCTGTTTGCCATGCACGTTTTTATGAGACCAGCTCAACAATTGCAAGGTTTTAATTCCGGCTGTGATTTTTTCGTAGGAGTGTCGCGTCACAATTTCACGTAATCATTGCAGTTTGTCACCCCGTAATCCTCATAATGAACTCGTGGCCTTTACGTTGATTAGAATTTCCCGACAAAGAGGATATCTTACAAATAATGATATGAAAGTAGAGTGCTACTAGGCACTTTTGAACGACTTGTAGAAGACAAAAGAGTTGGGAAACTGCCTGAACTTTGCTGTAGAAAAACCTAGCGTTTCTAAACTTAAGTTCCGGCCATTTCTCAACCCTTTTTTCTACATATATTTCAAATGTTTTATTTTTGTGCTTTTTTTCCTGACTAATTCGACAAAGTAAATACGTTTTCATCCAAACCAATGATTATTATGTCTTTCCAATGATAGATGATAATAGCATTGTGCTTTCATGAAAAGCTTTTGACTACACTTGAGATTCACCTAAATGTATTATACCTCTAAGAAATCCTAAGTGGACTGCATGCCCTAATATGTTGAAACCAAGGATAGAGAACGAGAAAATAGATGGATTAAAGAACTTAATTAAAACATATTATTGGCTAGTGTGTGGCATATGTGTCAGAGAATTAATAATTAACAAGTTTGATAACAATATCCACGATAATACTGCGTTCGAGCAGTAACTTTTTAAAAAGCTCCACTACTTTTGATTTTGTTCCATTTGGTTTTCATGTACGTCCACGACGAAGTGTATCATCAGGGTGCGTTCAGGGGAAAAAGTATTTTTTTTCGAGCGGGTGCTGTAGTTGGTTCTCTTGTCTGGTCCACAAATCATGTCTATATTTATTAACTATGGTTACCCTTTAAACAAATCGTGTCTTGGTATGGACTCCATCGGTCTGGTTTCGATTGGGTAATTTAGGTTTCACACTTAAAATAAATCGGTTGCTAAAAACCGAATAAAAACACTCCTGAACTTAGGATGAAAACTTCCACTATTTAGCGTAGGAGAAGATCGCTCGGAGGACTAGCATAGTAACGGTTAAAAGGCGATGGAGATATGCTAAAACTCCTTTAAACTGGATCGCAGAGATAATCTTGTGGTCGACCCCAGTGGCATGATATCACAGATAAAGAAAGACTGCTGGAGACCGTAATGAAATTTACGAATTGATAACTCCGAGGTGTGACATCTGACTGATAATTTACGAGGTATACAGAAGTCGTGTGGAATAGAAATCAGGACTACTTTTCGTTGTTTGTTTGAGAACTTTCATTTCCATTGTATTGGAGAGAATACACGACACCCGTCAGAAAGTTACTCTGAGGGTTTTTGAGTGTTTTTGTTTAAGGCTGTTATCGTACAAGAATTCTAAGTCGTCCGTTGTATGGTTTACATTTTATTTATTTCAGAAAATTCACCTGTTCGATTGTCTGGCAAAAGTGGGTATATGATTGCATAAACAAGTGAATAGCGGAGTAACGATGTTTTAATGTTTACAGTATCGAGCACTTATTCCTCCTCAACAAGCATACTTGGAGGTCAAGCAAAATACTTAACCGGTCAAATGTCATGAATTCAGTTTGGCGCAGTCAATAAACAAGGGAGAGGGACAGCATACTTCATAACAAAATAGCAGACCAATTTTGATGCAAAGATACCAGCCAAAGCTGTAGAAATAAATATCCAAACTTTTAGTAACCGTGAAACCAAACAAATAACGGTAATAAGTAATTTATCGAAGGGCTCGTTCTAGACCGGTTGAACAAACTTGTCAAATTGAACAAATTTATTTGTCTGACCGAAATCTTCTTTTGCCGAACATATCTTGTGAAAAGTAAAGCATTAGAAACGAAAAAGGAATATACCATGCAAAATTTGACATTTCAACCTTTCCACTTCTAACAAGCAAACAGATTGTTAGAAATTTCTAATAAGTACATGAAACAAAATACTGACAATTTATTTAGGCGATTCATAATTGTTAGTTTAAACTAACGAAAATTTTCCCGCTAAAGATTCCCCAGTTCTGCAATATTTTGCGCATTATTGCATTATTTCGTTTAATATAATAATATTTATCTGATAAATTTGAAAACGTTTTTCACGTATATACAGTAAGGAAAGTTTTATATACGAGTTGCAGTCTTGTTTCAGTTGTTCTCCTTGCTTAATTGCAGGTGGCACGTTGGGTTGTGTTATTGAAGAAAAATTCTGTTGTTTAATTAAACCAATATATCTCAGACGAGAATGGAGCGACGCAGAGGGATTAACATAGAAAAGTAATATAATGACCCGGAGGGTGTATATGAATCTTGTTTTCTTTTATTAATATATCCACCTCAGCAATGAAAAATGACAATGAAGCCGTTTGTTTAATTTCATGTTGTTTATTCATTTGAATAAACGTGCCCGGTATTGTAATAAAAGTCTGATTGAAACAAGACAGAAAAGGTTCTTTGTCAATCACATGATAAATATTCCGAGCCCTTCTAGTATTTCTAAGTAGAAAGACATTTGGCTAAAGTTATGGAAAACCAGACACTTTGATGAAAGATTTTAAAAGCTGCGTTGCTCTCGTTTAGCATTCTCAGAATTCAATCCGTGGATCTTTCACTTGGAAATTAAGTCAGAAAAAATCGATAAAATTTTGCTGGAACGTGTTCAATAAATCAAGCCAACTTTTAATTTCTATTTTCTGTTTGGATATATTTTCAGAATGTAAAAATTGTTCGCACTATGAAAACAATTCGGTTGTCATTTAGTAAAAACTGAAACTGTCCATTGAACAGTTTCGTTTGTTTTTTTTAAACCTAACCGTTTCTCAGAAAATCGTATTTTGGTGAACGCAGAGTTGTTGTTAATTTATACTGGAAAATATTTCTGTACTGGCTTTATCAATATATATTATCCAGTCAAAAGATCTGATCTTTTTGAAATTTCTAGGAAATATCAGTTGAACTTCTATCTATATCAGCTACAGAAAGCCTTGCATGTCATTGTTTTGCCAGTTTTTTAGTTGGGGTGGAAAGATGACATACTGATATCTAATAAAAGTTCCGCTCTGTCGACTACGCAACAATTATTAACATACAGGTAGGTGGGGAAACCGGGGGTGGTTGACGCACTAAACCAAGCCAAGGTTCCGCTTACCTCCACGGGCCCTTTTGTAACATGGGAAGGTCAGCCGCTGAAGTTCTACCAGATCTTGTCGTGATTGTAGTTTAAGCCGGGTGTTTGCGTATCGTAAATCATAGACATTTATTATTAGTAGTAGTAGCAGTAATATACAAAGCATGAGCAGCCGATCTGTATCTGACTTACAAGGCGAACTGCAAGCAAACCGTGGTAAATCACATACAGCTCAGATGCGAATGCTTTATCTTACTTATCAAACGGACGCATCTAAATAGCTATGTTTTCAAACTATTTTCCAAGTTCGAGTGATTGGAGTGTTGGAGTTTTAAGTTAGTAAATTGAGGAAAAAATTTATGTAACCATGTTAAATACTGCATATAAACATCTTAATTAGCTTGAATTACTCCTGATGCTACTTTCCGAAGGATCGATTCACTCTCCTAGAGAACAGTCTTTTGCATTTCGTTGCATACCATTGTTCGTTCCTTTCGTTCGAATAGTTCACTTATATCTTATTATTATTATTGTTATTGTTATTGTTGTTATTGTTATTGTTATTGTTATTATTATTATTGTTATTGTTATTATTATTATAATTATTGTTAACATCATCATTTATATTATTACGATTATGATCAGGATAAAACCATTAATAATTCATGAGGAAAACAAACAAGAACAGGCTGATAATAATAGATTATTAAATTTATTATTAAATCGAATACAGCTTCGTCCTGATGAACATAAACTTAATTTTCGATTTTCTTTGTTAAATTAGCTCATATCACCAACATAGCGTGTCAACATGGCGATACAAATTCGTATTTTAAGAAACGGATACAACATTTGCGTCCGAACTGTAAGTTCGCCCACTCATATTGAATCTACGTCTCATTATTTGTATACTAGGAAAGTAAAATGTAAGAGTAATACTAAATTGTCAAGTCACTAGCAACCTCGAGGTCCTTATATCTGCAATAAAGCAAGAAACCTAAAATTACTATCACAAGAATTAGGACTACAATTAATTATTTAAACTAAATACAAAAATTTCTAAAAAATTATCATTCACAAATATAGGAAATAGTTAAGTCCACAAGACAAAACAAGGTACATCTGATTCTTAATGGTGGTAGTACTTTGACCTGTTGATTTAAACGCCGCAGCCCGTTTATACAAAAGAGATAATATACAGTATACTTAATTACGACGCGATCTGCTTGAGATGCTAAGGGAAGAAAACACTCGTATAAACAATTCAAAAATAATGTTGATGGCTAACAGAAGCCGTGTCTTGAAAACACGCTACTTCTCACCTAAATAAATGGCCCAGTTGTATTGTGTTAGGGCCATTTTATTTCTAACATATAAATGACCTTATTGTATCATTTTCAAAGTGCTCCTTAATTCAAAGTGTTCTTTCATCAGCTTGGTAATATATGTTGATTGACTACATTCTAAAACCCGATGAATCTAGAAAAGAATTATCTAAAGGGAATTAAGCCCATGTGTGATGCTAGCACACCCATAACACAGTCGTAATCACTACTGCGGTGAAGGCCGCTTGCCAATACGATTGTGTTTAAGTAGGTTAACCTATTTAATGAATGTGCGTGTTATCATACTAACTTTAGAAATTATTCTTGTGAGAACTTGGGCAATTAAATCCGCTTGATGGTAACACTTAGACATCCCAGGGAATTAAAAAATATTTAGCTTTAGCGGCGGTTGTCTACTAAGACGTATCTATATCCAGCTGTCTTCATCATGCCGCATGGATTTCCTAACATTGTGTGGTTTAGATTAATTAATCCCCAACGAGTACTGAAGCTATCCTTGGCTTACTTATGGTTTTAATTGCACAGTTCATTGCCTGCAATATATACAGCTTTTCCCGTAATAATGAACAGGATCCGTACCATTTGTACACCAAACTCCCAAATTCTATTGCCAAGTGTGCTTACTCCACTTAATAAGGTGTCCGTCTGCACAGGAAGCACTTAAAGATCATATATTGTCAAACTGTATACCATATAACTGGTTGATATTGTTGTTACATCCAATGAAGGGTCATTTAGCACAACTGATATCAGCGTCTATCGCAAATGTGTATCTATCAGGCGATAAGTGAACAATTTCAATGGCGGCTCTAACGTAAACATGAATTTTCTAAACTACGTAGACCTCATTAATACACTACTAAAGGAAGAATAATTCTTAAGCTCGTCGCGAATAAATAGTCGAGATGTTTTGTTTTATATTTATGTCTTACCATGTATTTTCCTGCCATAATGTTGGTAAAGCTCGCAGTATACTGCCCTTGCTGTTTAATATAGATGTAATACGATTTATGTAGCGTTAATTTATTTTCAACTCGAAACTGAAAGGAAAGTCAAACTGAGAACAAATGATCTCCCGTATGTTGTCTTGGCCGATAATGACATCATTTATTATCAACAAAGCGCGATGAGTATCTGCCCAGGTTATCATACGTGGAACGTTATGAAACGCGGCAAAGTAAATGAACACAGCTTGTTTGTGTGTCCATTTGGCAGGTGATTACCGATTAGACTGAACGACGATTAATTTCAAAAATTATAAGTATTATTTTTTCATGCGAAAATAACTCCGTATAAAAACAGAAAGTAACAGGCAATTGTAATCAAACTATCCTTTGCTCTACGTCATGTATCTTGGATGAAACTATTGTTATAACTCGATGGATAATGGAAACATAACGTGCACGTATTCCCGCAAAATTGGACTGAAACCTCCAGAAGACTTAGAGTAGGTAAAATATCCTTGACACAATCATGGAATAAACATAACATGTTCCTGGTTTCTTACCTTTACTGGAAACTGTGAAAAGAATCCATTCGAGAGCTTTCCTTCATAGGTGTACGAAAGATTTCATGAGAAGAAGAATTCCCGCCGAGTTATAATCCTCTGTCGAACGGCAAGTGCTTAGGGAAATGTTATGGCAACCCTGTCAAGTCCAGCTGGGCTGCAGACTGGTTTTACGTCGTCAATTAGGAACTTGTGGGCTGTAGTTAATTTCACATTTTCAAGCTGTTTCCACTGGAACTTACAAAGTATTTCTTTATTTTCCTCCTGTATTCAATGTATGCCCATTCTCTGTCGTTTTAGCTGTTTATGGGGAACTTGTTAAAAGATAAATAATAATCGTTTTACAGACTCCCAGTGATTTTCATGTCTAAGCTCTGATTGAAGGCGGTTGACAACAATCCAATTGATTCATTAAAAATAAAATTCCTTGGACAAAAGCAAAGTGGGAGGCTTTTGAAAACATTGTTCAAGTTTTCTAACGACTGACTGCGTGTTTAGGCTTCAGTCAGGAAAAATGAGATAACTGTTTGCGTATTAAGACTTCTTCGAACAACCAAGTGTACAAAGATATTTTACGAAATTATATACAATCTTAGCAGAGAGGTTTAACATTGGAGCTGATGACAACCTCCTTATCTAGAGTTGACCTCTCGGTTGTGAATGCAAACAGGTATTTGTAAATATTAAAAGGTGTTAAAAACAGTACTCGTTAGAAAAGAAGCCCAAACTAAATCTAAATCACTACTTTTTATTTTAACCTAATTTAAAACTGCTGCAAAACCATAAGACCTTAACTGAGAACGGAACAGAAACATTGAACAAGCTCGAATGTGAGAGGACTCGGTGTCTTTAAGAGGTAAAGTTGCGTTTGTTAACAACAACCCTAATAAATGTCTTAGAAAATTTTTGCTGATCAAACTGTGGAATGCCATGGACTCAGAAAAAATTCTGAGTTCGAGACGGGACTCGAACCCGCATCCTTCTTAAACACCTAATTCAAACCCTAATAAACTTGATCTTGACTGATAAGTTGCTGCTTCCGTTTATTCTTTGTGTTTCGAGATGTTAGAGTCCATATATGTTCCAAGTAAAAGTATTCGCCAAGTCAAGTCCAGGACAGTGGAGCTGCACATTGTATTTAACATACTACATCAACACATATACCACACAAAGTTCGTGTTGGTACATGACTTCTTCACCATGTAGCGAACCAACTTATCGAGTTCACCCCAGTGAAACATTTCATTTCGAATACTTTTGAGTTTTTATTAGCAGAGCTGTTCCTTAAGAATTTTCGAGAAAGTCAGCACTCTAGACGTATAAAAAGTCGCAACAAAATATTGATATATACATAGATATATGTATACACAGATACAAACATACACACACTTACATCACGACAGGCATTCCTCTCTTGACATAATTCGGTATATTTGCCTCATCCGTACCTTCATACAAGTCAGTTGTACAGCTCGATGTCGGTGACAACTCTTCATCCTTAGTATCAGTATATAACCTGTACGTGTATATGTATATATATACATATACATATACATATAGGTATATATACGCATACACACACACATATATATATTTATTCACACGCACTCATACAACGGCTTCGATCCGTTGGGTGCATTTATGCCGGTAAATGGCGATGAGAGTTATTTTGGTAAGATTCCGACTAATTCGTTCGATACCATGTGAACGTAGCCTGTATATAAGTATACAGTATGTATTAAAAGAAAGACTACCCTTTCAAAAATTATAATTATTATTCTTTAGAAATCACTTGTACAAAAGGTATTTTGTAAAGAATATATATGAAGCACGAATAGGGTAGCCATTATTTGGCACAAATGGTCGTTGTATAACAAATTATGAACCTCAGAAGTTTTAAACTTAAAGGTTAATCAGTGCTCGTAAATGTGACACAACCACTAGTGGTTGTATCCTGTTGACGTATGCAATCATTGGTGCTCAGTGGTATCAGGTATTTCTAGACTTTTCAACACTCAAATAGTCTTTGTCCAAGTTGAAATACTTCACAAAATTCTCGTCGGTGTTGTATCGGACATAAAATCACTCGCCATCGGCTCGTGCTTGTAAATCCGATGGAACACCGCTCATGTTGTAAATACTACTTAAAACCACCCACTCAGGTGACCATACCATAAATAGGGCTGTCTAGAAAATGTGAAACAAAGTAACAAAAGGTGGTGCATAGGACGCTCTTCCGCCAAACAGACTAGGAAAACGCATATTTGAAATGAAGTGGGTCCTACCAATAATCACTTCAACATCAGAACATTGATGTCCCGGAGTAGAAATACATTTTGAAGATGTTCTTGAGTCATTTATTCAGCTCAATTTATGAGCCGTGTACGGTAATTGAGCCCCGTCGAGAGCTCAAAAAGGGTTTCTGAGTGAAATAACTTAAACAACCTCCGGAAAATGTATCATAATAGTTATTCCTATACCAAAACCACCTCAACGGGTATAATTTATCAAGGAAACCTCCTTAATTTCAAGCTTTGCATATGACCATACAAATTAGTACGTTGTCCTGTGTCATGTTTATTTCAGGCTGTTTACTGCAAATCTTACATAACTTACATAAATTTAACAAAAACCTCCATTTTTAATCAATTCCTTTGCGGCCCATTTTCAGGACAGGAATGTCTGTTACGATGTGTCGTGCTGGCGTATGAAGTGTTGCCGTAATGTAAGAATTACTGCTCACGATTCCTCCCATAATGTCGCAATTGGTCCTGAAGACGCTGAATAGTTTATTCCATGCATCAGAACGAGTAGTGATAAATTCACATTAAACCGGTTTAATGTGAATTTATCATTTCATATTACCCTGAGGATGATTCTGAAATAGAACGAGTAGAGGTGCGTGTAATTAGTCCTCATGCAACGTGCTGATGAGATCAGAAAAAAAACTTTATTTAAAGGAGGGTAACAAATTACCATAAAATTTACATACTTATGGCCCACGAAGCACTGAGGAATGAAGAGACAGAAATCATCCAGTGTGTCCAGAACCAGGATTCACGCAAGCCTGGATTGTTCTTGAAAGCGCTTGAATTTAAAAAAGAAAAATTCAAGGATAAATTAAACCATATCAATATCCTTGGATTTTTGAATAAGTGCTTGAAATTCCTCGAATTTAATTCATGAAATTCTCATGTCATATCTGACAAGATTGAATTATGACATTTTTTGAAGGAGAGCATTTCTTCAGCATTTTGGCGAGTTTGCTTTCTCACGATCATTTCGTTATCTCTTCAAGTAGCTTTTAAATTCATTGTAATAATAATTACAAGCTACGGTTTTGTATTTTTCATGATTTGTTACTTGTTTCCAAAGCTTGTTTTCCAAACCCTTTGATCCTTGAATTATTTGATTCATGGCCTTGAAAGTTCTTGAAAAGTACTTAATTAAATTGCTCCCTCACGAACCTGTACGATTACTGTAGAACTAAATTCACCACTAAGAGACCTGCCATGAGCACAATTATGATTATTCACTGCTTTTTATTGTAATTATACAGTCACTTTCAAATACTCGAATAACTAACTAAAGGAATAACCGGGGCGCAAATTTATGAAGACAGTCAAACCAAATGGATTCGGCATCGAGCGTGCTAAGCAATCGTGGTATTACGAATTTGTAGCCAAATAACATGCCCAATTTTTTTATCAGTTCTTGTCTAATAGTCTTATTTGCTGAAGTAATTATGCGTGGAGCGATTTTTGAGCACCGAGATAGCCCCATTTTCAACTTCGATTCTTACCTAGAAATAATTTCAAAATGCCGGAAAAGGCATTTCATAAACATTAGATTTCAAAAAAAAAACTTCCGGAGGGAATGTTTCCACATCACTTGGCCGGCTACTTCCTCCCCACTTTTAGGAAGCGATCGTCGCCCTTGTACGTAAGTAGTATACGATCATCGTAAGTGATGACGTAGGCAAGCTGTATTCAAAAGTCACGTGATAACGTAAGCAGATTGTGTATAACTATCTGAAGTAATGACGTAACTAGTATATGATCATCGTAAGCAATGACGTTGGCAAGTTGTATACAAAAGTCACATGAAAACGTAGGCAGGTTGTGTATGACCACGTGAAGTAATGACGTAAGTAGTATATGATCATCGTAAGCAATGACGTAGACGAGTTGTATGCAACAATCGTAAGTGATGACGTAGACATACGCAATACAATGGCAGTAAGTGATCATTTGAGTATGTAATATTAGACAATCTTAAGTGATTTTGTCATAACAATTGCTTATATACACAAACACCAATGCTTGTTCCTTTGTCCGTCCGGCGGACATTTAGGAGAACAAAATTTCTCGATGGTCTCTGGGATAAGAAATCTATCGATAGATAGCACACTAGACAAACCCAACAGTTGCCATCGTATTGATCCTGTAGTCTGGTGTATATTTGTCTCTTCCACTCCGTTTTCATGTAAATTAATCGAATCAATTCAGGAACGTGCAATTCTTCTGTGTCACTAGCCTCCGTTAAAAAACAAAATTGAGTAAAGATCAACAAGACAGCAGTCTTTCCTCTGTACAGCAAATAGTCGGAAATCTTTCCGCTCGACGTCCACCTAAGCGATGAGATTTAATTTGTGGAGTACCACAGTAGGTAGCTCTACTTCCGGTTATGCACATCCGCGATTTTGGTTTGCGTCGAATTTTGCATCGGTTTCTATTTGGCTACGCTGTATTTAATCCTTGTGGAAATATTTTTCCTTTGACCATCCTCTTCAATGTGTGCCTTATACAGCAGATACGTGTGCCATAATGTTGCCTTTAGAGTCACGTGCAAGTGATGTCCTTGAATTTCCATTATTGTTAAAGTTCATAGCACAGTCCACGTTACTTGCTGAAATACTTCCGTTGTTATTTTGCGTTCTTATTCCATTCGTTCGATATATATTGCCGTTCACTGACGAGTTACGTTTATTTCGTCTGGCAGAGTAAGTTCTACCTTCGGATTTTGGTTTTCTTGCAAACTTCACGATAAAGCAACAAGGTCGCAGACATGAGCCAGATAATTCTTTAAATCCAGTTCGAAATTGGTCGTTACAAATGCTGTAGATTATTGGATTAGTGAAACTGTTGCCATAAAGCATGATAACAGCAAGTCCATAGATATATTTGTGTGTCTCATCTAAAAGGGAAATCTAAATATAATTATCATGGAAGTGAGACTAAAGGAAGGCAGGAAGGATAGGAAGGACAGGAAAGGAGGGTAGGACCGACGGACAGACAGACTTGTCCGAGGGATGAGCTTGTTTTGTTTTTCGAGTTATTGTTCTACTCCCTTTTTGGAGTTAACGATTGAGTAATTGATGGTAACGCATGCATGCCCATGTTGTATGGTTAATTGGCTTCCACCACAAAGATATTACGTGGCCTGGGACAACATCACAGGTCTCCCCTGTTGGACCCTTGTTTGTTGGTTTTTTGTTTATTGGTTGGTTTTGTTGGTTGCTTGTTAGTTGGTTTGGTTATGTTTGACCCTTGCAAGTAAAAACCAACATACCGGCTAATTATACAACATACATGAAACTATAGTCTACAAAATCTAATCGCGCCATTTTTTCTTACGCCTTGTCACATAAACTTCCAAACAAACTTAAATCAATTAAACAAGCAATTTTTGAACTCTTTAGTTCTTGCCTCAATGTTTCGAATAATAAACTATACAACATTACATAAGAACAGTCAAGAAGACTATTTCGATGCATTAAATATTCAACGCACATGCAGCCTAATTATTCGTCATTTCATAATTTTTATAATTTCATGGACTGCAAAGTTCTATGACCTACAAGATTTCAGTTTCAGACACCTTGTAATTCAATAAGCCTTCTTTTATAACACAAAAATATAGCACATTAGCAGAAAACATGTCTCAGTCGCATAAATTTCCTCTAAAGCCGGACATCAAGTCCGATGTATCCAGACTTCCCAATCAGACAGTTTAAGTGCGAGCGCAAAACTGCCAACTGCCAATTCTCCCGCTCAGTATGTGAAATCTTCCGCTTGCTCGAAAACCATACTTTCAAAAAAAATCACTTTCAATTTTTTGTTTTAATTTTTTACGAATAACGCGATAAAAGGACCAATGTTTGATAAAAGTAATGCATTAATTGACGATATAATGCTTTTCTTGGCGAAATTAGGATCAAATCAGATGGCCTATAATTTACCCGAAAACCTCCCTCTTAGAGATGCCTCTAAAAGGAAGATCGCCCTCTTAAAATCATCCTCTGAGTGGCAGCTCTGCAAGTGTTTATGAGTCAAGAACACAGACCAGATGTACCGTACCGGTTTTACAGTCGTCAATATATCAGTAATGTGAGGTGAACGGTCAAAACGATTATACTTTAGGGTCTTTTATTTAAAAGCAATTTAACTGCAGTTCCTGTAATTCGAATGTGGTTTAAACCGCTATAAATGTGAAAAACTTTTTAAAAACCTTCCTTCGCAATGCATGAAGGTCCGTGACACTTTATATTTCCCGAACACGCGTACCGTTGGCCGAGAGAAGCAACATTTACCTTCTCGAGCGTTTCCAAAATCGATCCATATCCAAACAATGTGAATTGGTAAAGCCAGCACTGCGAAAACCGCAACAACTATGGAGAGCATCTTTACTACTTTTCTACTTTCTCTTCGGTACTCGGGGTCCATCAGTGAACCTCCATCATTGGTTTGTGGATGGTTGAGCTCAGACCCAATTCTAAAGAGGGCAAACAAGATGTTGTGAGTTTTTGACTAAACAAAATAAACCTAAATAAATATTTTTAATTCAACGAAAAGATTTTGCCAATTATTAATCATAAACCTGAACCAACTGAGAACTTAAGAGAAAATCAAACGAATAATAATCCGAATAAGTTCATCTTGCTTGGAACTGCGATCAGGTACCGTAATTCATACCATCAAAAGATTACTTAGGAAAGATTGAAAGGGAGAAAACAACGAAAGGAAAGAAGGGATGGATAGAAAGACTTTGCTAAGGACGGAATTTACCTGTTTATGAAGGTAGTAAAAGGAATTAGAAAGATAGGAAGGGTTTTACGAAGAATGAAAGAGATTTGAGAAGCAAGAGATTTAGGAAAGAAGGGCAATTAGGAAGGAAGAAAGTGAACGTTGGAAGGGAGATATTAAAGGATGAAAGGAACACCTTTCGGAGGGAAATTATTTAGGGAGAAAACGATTTAGGAATGATCAAGGTATTTTAGGTAGTTAGGAAGTTATTTCGAAAGGAAAGAATTTGGAAACAAAAGGATTAAGGGCTAAAATGATTTTGCAAGGAAGGCATTCAGGATGGAAAGGATTTAGGAAATTTAAATTGGAACAGATTTAAGAAGCTAAGAAGAAATTTGAAAATCTAGGAAGCAATTTAGGAAGAAACGGAATATCTAGGAAAATTTTAGAAGTTTGCCCACCTGGGCCTTTAAAGCTGGCTACTCCATGCAGTGAAAACAAACTCAGTTGTGAGAACAGTTACCAATTAGCTCCTCACACATAACTTTGGCGTAGTTTGATGATGCTTTCATGTAAAGAAATGTTAAATACATTTTTATGTCCGATTGATTTTGTTTTGAAATGGTATCTGATTCAAGTTCCGAAGACGATGAAGCATCTTAATATTCCACTTTGTTTTAACAGCTCAAACAAATGCAACGATCTTTCCTATTACCGATGTTTGTTATTCTTATCAGTTGTCTCCCGTGCTCAATTTGTGCTTCTGCCAGCACAAGGATTTCAAGTAGCGAATGAGATGCGTTTCTAAGAGTGTATTCTAAGAAACTATAACGCTTTGCTTTTGCTCATCTAACTTTTTATGTGCATCCACAATTTAACTAAGCCAGCAAATCTCGAACCATTTCTTATGTTCTTAAATAGGTATAATAAATGCGAAATACGTGGGGCCGTCATATAATGAAATAGATTGATCTTAATTCATACAGCGACTTAGCTACTAACCTCTTGTAAGCGTAGATCATTCCAGCCATCGGTATAACATATTGTAAGAAGAACATGGTTAAGGTATACGCTTTATTTGACATTCCGACACTTGCAAAGTTCTCGTCACATTGTGGTTTGCCTTCGCTTTCCTTATATCTGTAAGCCAAAGAGTATGGTGTAATCCCGGCGATGGAAATTATCCAAATTACCACAATAATCCCACGAGCATGGCGTAGCTTCATTTGTCGGTGAAACGGATAAACAATAGCGTGATATCTGAAGAGGAAATAACATCACGTTATATTAATTGCACCGTGATGACTTTCTCTAAACAGAGTGGCAGGCAACGTAGTTATCAGTTCACTGTCCAATAACCTGTAACCTGCGCTTTTCTTGTCAAACACGCCTACAAACTGATCTAGAAATGTAGATAATCAAAAGGTTTGGGAAACTGCCGGAACTTAAGAATGGTTAAACTGACGTTTCGAGCGAAGGCCCTTCGTCGGAGTGAAACTTAAAATGGAAAAAAAATAGGTGGTGATGATATTTTTTTTTCCATTCTACGTTTCACTCCGACGAAGGGCCTTCGCTCGAAATGTCAGTTTAACCATTCTTATGTTCCGGCAGTTTCCCAAACTTTTTGATTATCTGCAAGCCGTTCAATATTGCCGACGCAGCACTCTACTTTTATATCTACTTTTATATCATTGTTTTGATCTACAAACCTGTTTTATTCACACACACACACACACTTCAGTTCTATAGTCCATCAACTCTGACCTGTATCCAACAAACGGGATAATGAGAGACAAGGCCTTCCTAAGTAAAATGAAACAAACTTTGACACTCTATGTTCCAGTACGTTCCCGATCAATTCAAACCTTCAAAAACCCTCCGACATGCTAACGACTTTTGATACTCTGTACTCCAGCCCTATCAAATGAGCTTCAAGACTACCCTGTCTGTCATCAGTAACTGTACAAATGGAGGGCTGCGTTGGCAATTTTGAACGAAGTAGGACAAGCTAAAAAGGTAGTGCTCTGTCGAAAAAAAAGGAAACGAGGGATTGACGTTTCCTCTTCAGCATAGTAAAAAGCAATGTGAAATAAAAAACACTGGGTACTATTAACTAATCAGATGAGCCGAAGGTACACAAAATGGCAATGAAAATGGAAGTCGATCGTTTGCTATTCTTATCGTTGAAAGTAAGCCGATACCATTGGTTGTCATCCGTTCATCTAATCGTATGTGATCGATCACGTGATGTGATCATGCGGGCGAATTGATATGGAGTTGAAAATATATGTGTGAAGTAAGCGAAGGTCTCTTTCTGAGAATTTGTGTTAAATCAAAGAGGTTTTATACTCTAAGTTAAATACTCTCAGCTAAGTCACAACGATCTCCAGTGAGCCCTTTTACGAAAACACTACATCATGGGTAATTAGGACTAAATTGAAAGAAATACTTGACCCGTTAAGTCATGGGTCACGTGTTTCCTTTGAAAACTACTGCACAGATCAAGTATTTCTTTTCAAATCACTCCTGATTTCCGATGATGCACCGTTTTAGTAGAAGTGCTTATTACCTGCTAAGGCTAATGGCGACCAAGGTTAAAATTGATGCAATTGTTCCCATAGTTTGTAACGGAGGTATGATTTTACAAGCTCCTTTGCCAAATATCCATTTTTGTGCAAATTCCTTTGCCAGATCTACTGGAATGTTGCTGATAAGTACAGTCAAATCGGCAATTGCCAAGTTCAAAATGAAATAATTCGTAACAGTTCGCATTCTCCGTCGTCTGCTCACTACTAAAACCACCAATATATTACCAATAGTTCCCAGAACTAGTATTATTATCCGAGTTACAATTGTGAAAATTTTGAAGTTTTCGACCATCTCAAAGAATAGTTCGTCCACTCAATCTTCCGGTCATAAAACCTAGAAATGGCAAAGTAAAATGTTAAGTAAACTATCTAAAATTTGTACCACAGACGACGAGGACCAATCGGGCAGTAATACCCTTAAGAAAATTCCATATAGCAGATTTCACATGTGAGACTGTTTCACATATATGAGTCCCGTTTGACTTCCCACAAGTCGACCACTTTTGTGTCACCAATGCGGTGCAACGAGAAGCGACGTCGCAAGACGAGCTGCGAGCTAAGACGTCTTGAGCGGTCGACTTGTTTCACTTTCAGGAATTTAAATCTCCTTAGCTATTCTAAATAGCAAACGCGATTAGCGTACGTCACATCATCACAATAAGGTCGTTTGAATATGTACTTGTTATTGGCCAGATTGATGACACACCCCCAGTTACACCCGGTCAAAAAATCCACCGGTAAATTTGGCGTGCTGCAAGTGGGACAAGTCCTCCCTAGCGAAGAAGCGAGCTGCGAGAAAGAGACTTGCACCAAGTCTAGACTCTCATGTGAATGTCATGTGGACAATATGTGTAAAACATGTGAAAATAAATTATACGTGAAAGGTAAAGATGTGAAAATTTTAAATACGTGAACACCCACGTGTCAAAAAATTTCCACAGGTGAAATTGGGGAAAAAAAAGTTGTGAAATTGTAAAGATATGAAATCTAACGTGTAGTTTTCTTAAGGGTTGATCCAGTATGAAAACTCATTCCAGTAGGGTCAAATCCAAGGATGGAATCTTTATGGCTTTTTGCAACCTCGATCCCAGGCTCTCTCTCTCCTTCCCTGTCGTCGAGAGGGAGACCCTGTTTTGTCAAAGTGAACAAAATTAGTTGCATTTGTTTGGACATTGGCGCTACTAAGTGACGACTCAACAGCACTTTAACCTCTCACCTTGGCACGTGCTAGATTTTGTCACAGCTGGAATTTTAAAACTTTGCATCCCCTCCCCACAACCGTTTTTTTAAACATCCAGAATTTGTGGTCAGCTGGAACCAGGGTCTCGACGACAAGGGAAGAGAAGAGAGGGAAAGCCTGGGATCGAGGTTGTCCTTTCTGCTGTCTGACATTTTTTTCAAAGAGATCACAACTCCTGTACTTGGTTGGGAATTCCACCATGTTTTAGATGACCTTTAATCCGAGGATCTTTGGTCGATAATTTCAGAATGTAAAAAAAAACTGTATTGAGTAATTTAGTAAAATATGCATGATTTCCTTAGAACGTCAATCAAAAATTTACCAGCTGGTAAGCATTGCCTTGTAGAAGTCCAGCACAAAACTCGGAGTAAAGGCATAATGAAGTTTTATTCTGATGTTTTCTTTAAGATTCTCACCACGAATCACTTAAATTGAAAAATTTAAAGTGATAGGAACTGGAGATATACAGGTAAACTTTAAGTTATATGTATGTATGATCATAAGGACTCGAAACTATGTTTTCGGAAAAGAAAGAGGTTTCACAACCGTGTTTCTCGCGGGAATAATTTCTGTAGCCACCCCAGCCCTGCGTTTTCTCTGGCACGTTAAAATGGTTTTTGTACGTTGTAAACGGAGTCATAACGTGAAGATTTCTTTTGGGACCAATTTTGGATACGTTCTTTGTATTTGGCATTACATTCCATTGTCTGAAGACATCGCTGTACTCGTAGTGTTATCTTAAAGTTTCTATTTACATAATTGCGTAAGCCGAGATATATATTTACACAATGTCATAAATTAAGTAGTAAGAGAACGATGTAAATTGGTAAACTTTATTTGATTGTCAAATGAATTTAACTCGTTGAACTAATTGGGGACACTGTTGATTTTGCATATGGGGAAAACCGTAGTAACCGGAGAAAAATCCTCGCGGAAAAAGAGAGAACCAACAACTCTACTCACACGAATCTCAGATGGTCACCCATTCGATTGTGATGCAATCAGCGGTGGAATTGTAATACTACAGCGGTAAGAGGCAACGCGCTAACAGCACGTGCCACCTATGACTGCCTATAGTTGTACAAAAAAAATCTCTTCTAAAAAGCTCTTTATAAAAGCTCTATATAAAAACTCCACTAATTACCAATGGACTAAGTACGGACGTCTATAATCACCGGGGGCTTTCCTAAATGGACAATGGGATTTAAAGAAAATTTTACTATATTGTTACTTTAGGGTCATTCATTCGAGAGAAATAATACGCACCTAGGGCGCAGCTCAAACGCCGCACACTTCATTAGCCTTCCTTAGTGCTTAGGAAGCAAGGTGTTTGAACCAAAATGGCACTGTCCGTATAGGTCCTCAGTGATCTATGGAGACTTTAGTATTTAGCTCTGGCTAACGTCAGACGATTTTACTCGTCAAGGGGAAAGTCTTAGGACAGGAAAGAATTAAGCACAGAGCATCAAAAAGCGCATCTGGTTCAAGCTTGAAGAACGTCTGAAGCACATTGTTCATTCAAACCGCAGTATTATGATATAAACTCTACCAAATGCAAAATTATGATAACTTATTACTTCATATACTTGTAAAGTTTCTAAATAGTGGACTAAAAAGCAGTTAAATACTGCTCATGAACAGCAAGGCATTCAGGTTAGTCCATTTGTAAATGAGGCCGCGTCATGCGTTAAACGTGGCTTACTCGAGTCATCAAGATTATTTATCTAGTGTTTATTCGACGGCTTTCCAGCTTTATGTAATCCGTGTCGTGTTAGAGGTGACTTACGTAAAGCGTGAACTTCATTTCTGTAATAATTATACGAAGGCTTTCCAACCTTATGTAAACCTTGTCTTACTTCTTATAGACGGCCCAATTGATGAAATCGAATGAAATAAATTTATCAAAAGTTAAATGTCAACTTCAATCCGGCGAGTAACTGATGTAAGTCTTGAAGTATGAGTCTCCAGTTAGTTCGTATTACGTTCTTTCTATTAGATGGAAATTCCTGGTGGTGAGGGTATTGGTGATTTGATATCCGATTGCCTCTCGTCTTTATGAACTGTTGATAGCCTTCAATATACAACACAGCATCCTGAATACTGATGAAAGACATGTTGAAGCATTTTCTCATGTCAAGTATTACCTTCCCCCACCCAAACGAATATTTCTTTATAAAAGGTATGTTCATGAAATTTCTGATTTTTTGTTAAAAAAATCCCTTCAAATGCGGTTTACAGGAGTAAACATTCATCGGAAAAAAACGATTGCTGGTTACACGACAGGGAACCATTTGAAAAAATCTTATGTCAAACTGAAATACTGCTAAGACAAGTGGCCGTTATTGGATGGAGGTAATGGTATATATGTAACTTAATGATTGAGAAACGATGAAAAGTCTCATAAAAAGCATTTTTGGCGGTGATTGAGCAAAGAACCATTACTGTTCCTTATAAATCAACAGTTTCTGGTAATAAATCAACGGGAAAACTAAGTTAATGTCGGAAGTAAACAATGCAATATTTCGTTGATCTGCGTCATTGAGCATGTCTTTCCAACCACAGTATCCGGGAATAAGTTTTTAACTTCGACCGATATGTTGGTGCATATATTCCAGATGGTAAACTTACTAAATTAGTCGCCCAATAAAAATGCAGCATGTTTATCGACCGTGATCTAGTAATCTTGAAAAGTGGTATATTAAAATGTTGTCACGTTGTGAAAGTTCCAACATTTAGCGTGCAAAAATTGCACTTATGTGATTTTTTATCTTACATACGAAACTCGAAAGTAAGTTCAAATGAGCAAATTTAAAAAGGAATTTGGGGATTATCCTCTTGGTATACTACCTGTAACCCTAGTATACCCTTATACTGGTGTTCTTGATCATCAACGACCGCGGCAAATTTGTTCCCATTGACTTTTTATTTGCCTTGGACCGGTCCAAATAAGGACTCAACACTATATTTTCAATGTTTATTTTGTTGAACGCGAATTTTGAGTGGACCTTTTACCTGAAGTAACTTCACAATAACGAAACTTTAGGATAAATAATATTTTGAAAATCTTAAAAATATTTCAGAAATCTTAACTGAACGGAAGAACTCTGAAAGGAAGAAATTTAAATGGAAGAGGTAATAAGATAAAGGATTGTTTCCTTCTGCCTCAAGCACAACGAGTCGTCTTTGTATCAGTGAAATGTGGTAAGTCGCTTTATATAAACTACGAGATTTAATTTCTCAGAGGAGCCGGTCAGGACATTAGGAACTACTTCATCTAGCTTTTCAGCCTCCACATCATACAAATACATACAAATAGTTGAGGCACCCAATCCTTCACAGTCATCAGTTAGATTCCTCACGTTTTCTCGTGATCTGCTGGTAAACAGGTAGTTGGCTGAAGTCACGAACTCTTCAGAGTTTCCAGCTGTACTGTTTCACTGCGTGACTCAAAAAGGAAACCACTGGAGATTTGGCGATGGCAAAATGACGTCCACCTGTTGTTCGTCTGAGGTAAAACGTTTATCTCGGTTGGCCAAAATAAACCATTGTGTAGCTGCATTAAAAGTCCTATCTAACGGGCACGTGAAAGATGTCTAGAAAATACCTGGAATTATCAGTACTTTGGTGTTCTACGCCGATAAAGGGCCTCAAATAAAACAATCTGTATTTCTCCTTTTATAACTTTCGTTGTGTTTTAATTTTGTCTTCTATTTTGTACATATCCACTTCATTCCGAAGTTGGTCACATTTTTCATGTCACCGCAGACTGATAGGTCGTAATGATGCGATCCTTGAGAACTTGAGACAGCGTGAAAAGCTAATGGAAAACAAACTGCCTGCCATAGAAATAGCTCGTATGTCATTGAATACATGTCATTGACCATTTAATGCCCTGCTTCGTGAAGAGCCCATGTATAATTACAACCAATGTAGTTTAATTATAGGAAATACAATTATTTATTTAGTCTTTTCAAAGTGTGATAGTGGTATCAGCATAATGTGAAAAGATTTTAGACAGCACGGGGTAAACACCGCTGTGAATTTTAATCGCTGTTATGGTTTAAATCTGCATGAGCGAAAACACGATTTATCGTGTTCCTTGAGGTTCGTGTCGCTCAGACGAAACAAAAAAATGGAATGACCAGCCCTTCCGGAGTCCTGGGACTGTAAGTTAGACATACTGGTGGCTCCTTGAAGCGTGTTTACCTCTTGGAAAACCTTGTTCACCAGGTCAAGCCATCGTGTTTCAGTTAAATGATTTCCCATGTGTCTGATAGAGCAGTCGCGTTCGCCCAAAAACCATTGTAAAGATTAGAAGGGAAGATATCCATGGATAAACGTAACTATTATTTAACAACTTCCGAAGAGGGCAATTGTATGAACAAGAACGGTTTGGGCCATTAGGACTCCAAAGTGAGCGGAAATTGACTTTAGAAAACGTAAACAATTGACTGAGTAAGGTGGCTTGGTTAACTAAACAGAAACCGTTTCTTACCTTGGGTTCGTTCTTACCTTTATAACAGAGGTCTTCTTATGTGCAGTATGTTGGTGTATCGACTTTGATTGAGAAGTCACGAGAGAATAATATATCGTTATGAACCAATAAGAATGATGAAGCTGGTTAAGTAAGGGCCTTGACTGACCACTGGTAGGCGATTAACCTGTATACAAATAATATGCCAGTAAAATCAGACGTCCTGTGGAAAGAGATCTTCCCCCAACTGATACAACGTTGAGGAAGTGAGTCAGTTTAATTCATTCACTCAACAACGAGATAAATGTGTTAAAAACCTTGACTTAGGATTTGATAAGCTCCTGGTCCAAAACCTTTCAATTGTCTTCATCAAAAGCGGCACCGAAAATAGCTTGGTCGACTCACTCTAATCTCTGCCTCTGTTGTCTTTTTATCGGTCACATTCATCTACAACTCGTGGAAGACTTTCCTCAAACAACACGCAATCCAGCTAGATGAAAAAGACAAGAATCTTAAGAAGATAAAGTATTACTAACTTAATAGTTTGACGCTCTCACATCCCTCGGTGGATGTTGAACGTAAATACTATCAAATCAGAACTCGACATTCCAAAAATTTAAATCGTATTAGGGTTAAGCCACGGGGTACTTCCGTTGCCGTTCCGTTCAACAGCATGATAAGGTTGTCAGGTTTAAAATCATTTCAAGCTCATGAAGGCGATCAGTCTTGTGAAAACATTGATTTGGTTGGCAACGTTAATTTCAAACTGAAAAGTGGCGCAGTCTTTGACTAGTAAAAGTGAAGGGACTTTCGACTTTTTACTTGTTGGTATTACGATACCGGTCCGTTATTCCTGGGGTATAATTTACCTTCTTTTGGAATCGACGGGGTGCGGGGTTTGTTCCAAGGCCTGGGTTCCAGTAGCTGAAGTGATCTAACTTCCCGAGAACTATGGGAAAACACATCGTTGGAGCCTCACCGCGAAGCAACTGTCCGCGAAACATCTTTTCTACTAATTTCAAAAATTAACCTAGAACATTCTCCTAACTATTTGACACAAGCAACGTGATTAAAAACAACTCATCAACATATATTTATATCGTTTAACCTATGTACACGATGTTATTATACACAATAAATTTCATACTTCGTGCATTTTCATTCGTTATTTGCCATGATCTACTAAAGAACACAGGCACAGATGGCGTCACTAGAGCGGTGAACCAATTCCTACACTCCGCGTATTCATCACGAGCCAATGACATTGCTTAATCTGTATAGATCATGGATCACGTCTCAGAGCTGTTTTTCGTGTTTTTCCATGCCCCGAAAATTTCCCATAAGCTTTTAATCATCATTTTTAATATTTCTGGTCTATTTTTTATTAGTTTATTGTATAAAACAAGTAGATTTTATCACTGAACTGAGAACATCACTGACACACTCAGCAATCGCCTCGTGGGTCAGTCTTTGTTCTTATCGCGTTGGGACATCTTCTGTACATCTTGGGCTGAACAAATAACGGAAAAATGAAATCTATTTGTCTTATCATGCCTGGGCCGATTTCCGGGTTAAACTAAATTGGCCCTTGGCACAAACGTTGAAAAACATTCTGTAGTAGACTATGTGATGAATGTTATGCATTACAACTATGCATGTACAAGCTCGGAATCGTGACAGACTCTACGCCAACGGTCGTCAAGCTCAGATCGTCAGTTAGTTTGTACCCAGGGGGGATCGAACTTGACACCTTCTGAATACCGCTGGGACACTCTAAATGGAAGAATAAAAAGCAAAACCAAGCAAAAAACGTATGAAAAAGGCATCAAGATTTTTATTTCCTATAGATGAAGTATTGCTTGGCTTACTCCCTTTGTTCCCTTTACATACTTTGGTCAGTTATGGCCCTTCATGTTGTCTCTGAAGTGTAATCTTTCCGTTTATTTTATAACTTGTGACTTAAGAATGGTGATGTGAGTTTCCAATCCCGTTAGAAGAAATGAAAATTAGCTCTTCGATTTCAAATTTTCGACATGCTGTGGAAAAAGTAGATATGCCAGCTTTCCCATTAGCTTGCCATAGGTCACTTACCATAAGAGGCAATCAATATTTTTACACGAAATCACTTCAAATTTCTGTCTGATAAAATCTAAGATTATTGACCAATTTTCAAGTAAAAAGAAAAACAAGTACAGAACGTGAAGCTAAAACTGACATGTTTTCACGTAAGAGTAATCACATAATGGATATAAATACCAACAATGAAATTTGTTAACCCACAAAATCCACAGTTGTCTGATAATTAATTAAGATAATAATTTTCTATGAATAATAAATTAATACTAAACAATGAGTTTCTGATCTTTCATTTGATTTTTCTTTTACATTTCACCTTTTATGTTTGCATATAGTCTGTGGCATCTCAAAAATAAGGAATGCTGATTGGTTAGGTTTCGTGTGGAAAATTTGCTTCATTCTCAAAGTAATTTCCCAGTTTTCTTAATTTACATTTTACCAATTAATTACCGTTACTGATTAAGCCAGCCACAGCTGAAATAAGATTCGGTCACCTATCACTGACCGGTAAATTATTCAGTTTGTCGGCCAAATGTTGTGACTTGCTGGTCATCCATGGCCCTTCATTTTTTCTTTC
This sequence comes from Nanipora kamurai, assembly GCA_036872915.1. Classification (NCBI taxonomy): domain Eukaryota; kingdom Metazoa; phylum Cnidaria; class Anthozoa; order Scleralcyonacea; family Helioporidae; genus Nanipora; species Nanipora kamurai. Next base: position 967,062 of record JBAHVQ010000374.1, on the reverse strand, counting down.
CTTTAAACGAAAGAATTCTTCATGCAAAATAAAGAAATTAAATGATTATTCACCTCAAGTGTATTCTCTACATAGGAATATTTGGGATAAACACTCAGTAACATAAAATGATATTGGTAGTTGGTGAAGAAATTTTCGTGTGTCAGAATGATATATTTTTTTCACCAAATACCAATATTCCCTACATAGCCGTTGTTTTATATACAACGTCATTGACGGAATTTTTGCGTCTTCTTAAAGACAACATTTACTTCAACCAGTGACTTAAGTTGTTGCAAAACGATTTCTTAACACCAGACGAATGCCCCGTAACCTTCTGATGAGCAGTGAGACACTCTAACGATTGAGTTACCCTTGAGAACCTGGAGAGCTAAGATCTTGGTTCTGCGTATGTACTGCCTAATCGCAAGCCACGATATGATAACTCATCCACGTACCAAACTCAGTAATCCATTCTGGAAAACTACGAAATGACTGCGCCGGAATACATATTCCATGTCACAGTGTTAAAATACGTTATTCAAAACTTCAGACTTTTGTTAAAAGTTTTAAAATAATACTCGTTAAGGAATATTAGGAATATGTCCAGGCGGGAAACCTGCCCTTTAGCAAACATGAAGTTTCACCAAAACCTGAGGCAAACTCTTAGCTTGGGCCTTCACTTTTTACAAATCGCGGGCTCATCAGTGATAACTGATGGTCTTATTCGGCGTAAATAAAGACCAGGTGATCTGAGCACAACCCAAAGACCTGAGACTAGCAACAAAATAGAAATCCAGTTTCATATTTTTAATCAATTGTAACGTTCTGTGCATTTGGTGAAACTGTTTGAAACCTTGTGCCAGTATTCAGTAAAGGGAAAGGTATCTTCTTTACGAATTTAAGAACAGTATTTTATATAGTTCATGAGATATTAACCAATTTAAAATTACAAATGGATTTCTATTTGACAACTAGTGTTAGTCCACTTTCGTGTTTCCAGTTCACCTGGGACACTTTCGATTGCAAGAAAGCGGCCGTTTAGCTGCGTAAGCTTTACGTAAAATTAAGGCGTTCAGATTCAAAAATTCACAATGATGACAGAGAATCCTTAGAAGCAAATTTTATTTTTTTGCCAATCACGATCACCGATTTATTTCTCAGAATTTTTCTGAGTCTTAAAAGAGAAGATCTATTTCAGAATTATCTTCAGGGTATTATAAAACCATAATTTAACAATTATCCTACACTACTGAAGGTGCGAACTCAAACTCCGTTCGACTCAACTGTTTGAGTTGACTTTAGCAGTGTAGGATAATTATAAAGAAGATCTATTTCCATAATGAACGCCACCCACGGGACATTCCTGTTTTAATCACTTTCGATCATCATAGATGTGTTATGATAAATCATGCATGTGGTAAGATAAATATTACAATGCCAATTCTCCGCCGTTCAATGTATTAACTCACTCACTTCCTTGGCTTTGAAGAATTTTTATTTTAACAAGGTGAAATGTTGTGTCAATGAAAGAGAGCTTATTTATATGATCGCCTTTTGCTGTTACGTTTTACATCCAAACAGAAGTAATGGCAGGTTAACTGGTATAACGTTTTACAAATTTAATGCTGCACCACGGACAAATGTGACAGTCACGAATTATGACTTGGGCCTTTTTAATACTGTTGTTTGGGTTTTAAGATTATTTTTTAATGAAAAAAGCAGGACACTCGATGTGGAAATTAACACTGTTGACGTGTGATTGACGTAGATACGTTATTTTTTTTGACATAAGAGGGAAATTTTTATCGTAATAGTTTTGTCTTGCTTGATGAAGATAAAATCCAGATCTTGTGCTTCCTGATTGTTTAAATTCTGCAACTTTATTGTTAAATTTCTTGGTGACGGTGGCAATCCGCAGGTTGTTGGATCACTTTCATAATTAAACTTGTTTTGTTTTACTTTCATGAATTTCGGAAGAAGGTTCATTATAGGAAAACAAAACCTGGTTACTTTTTTCTGCTATTAATTGCAGCTAAACCCATTGTGATAACTTGCACTGAACTTCAATGTGAGGTTCAATTTTTTTTAATCATACAAGGTTAATATGTCAATGAAGTATTTTTTTCGAAACCATTTCACCTTAATAAAAGGGCAAAGTTTTCAAGAATAAAAATCTTTATTATAGGTATTAAAGTAGCTTCCAAATATTAACCGTAAATTATTTAAGAGACTAAGCATCATATTAAAGGTTATCCAACAATGTTTTAATCGATACAAGTCATCTGAAAACTATAGTCAGTAACCATGATTAAGTTTTGAATAGTTCTTGAAATAATGTGGTCCAATAGAACCATCCAAATAAGAGTTTTCGGGGGATGCCACCGACCTCAGGCCGGAATTGTTGGCAGCAGCGAGTAAGATGGCGGTCGTCCAATTTTACCACAACACTTTTGCAAACTTTAAAGTGCCAACTCTTGAAATTGTGGGGAAGAAGTTGTACAGTTTCTCCATATCTTTACCTCGTTCTTAAGATATTTGAAGTTTGATTAGTACATGAGACGACCTGTCACGTCATTTTGGTGACACAGCATTTTGACTAGCTGGAAAATAAGTTATACCTGCGATATTAATCAATGAGATCACTTGAAACTCTATACAGTGGTTCAAATCATGAAGCTGAGCAACTCCACGTTGAAACAGGGACGTCTACGTTTCCAGACCTCCCTCGTCTGAAACATATAATTCTTTGTTTGTTGAAAGTTCACGGACTTCGCGAACGTTGGCATACCTCGTAATCTTAGAAAATCGATTTCTGAGGCCTAGACGGAAATCGAACCCGCAGTAATAAATAAATAAATAAATAAATAAATAAATAAATAAATAAATAAATAAATAAATAAATAAATAAATAAATAAATATTTCCACCACTGTAGTCATATCGTGGCATCCGCTTCTGCAGCACGTATGACGAACCTGCAACTCCGCTCACCATCTGAGCCTTGGTAGCTAGATCGCTAGACCGTCTCACTGATCATCAAAAAGTCGCGGGCTTGATTCCCGTTTAAGGCTCAGAAATCGTTTTCCTGGGATCACGAGCTTGACGAACGTTCGCTGGTCGTCTGATGTACACCAAGTTCCCACATGAACCAGATTAGAGTTCAGCACTTAGGTAAAGAATATCTGTTGCACAAGGAGAGAGGTGCCTGGGAGCTAATGCTCTTCTATGACAAAAACAGTTTTACGTGGAGTTGTTCAGTTTCATGAAATAAACTGCTATATAAAGTTGAACGGTGCGCCGAACAGACTGAGAGAAACTGAGTCTTAAGAACGTCTTTCTGCAGTTCTTGCACAACCAAGTGAACATGTACGATGTCCCGTTGTTAAGCTATACCAGTTAATACAGGTGCTCAAACCGATACGCCAATTAACTTGAAAATTAGGAGAGTTTCAACTTCCAGTGCTTTTCACCTGCTAAAGTGATTCGTTTCAGAAGACTGGACCACTTACGAATGCAGACGACTTATGCATAAATCATCAAAATCGCTTAAATTTTGTGCCTCAAACTGCTAGCCAGTCCGTACGAAAAAACTTATTGCATAGGAGGCCAGCCAATCAGTGTGTATCATTTTGTGTACAGACCGGAAAACAAACATGCCATATAATAATAGAGTTTATTATATGTTCTTTCCATGCTGGGAGGAGCACCTCAGCCAGGATTTGCAAGAGGGAAGGGGTGCATCTGTGGAATGAGGCATTCATGGTGACAAAGCAAATCTTCTAAGAAAGTCTACTGGCATGCATCCTGGGAAATTTTATAATTATGTCATTACAGTAGCTTCAATAGATTTATCAAGCCTTCTTGGGATCACATTATGTATAGTAAAGTCACAATAATGTCAAAAGAATCTTTGAAAATTAAATTCTAATCCTGCAGTTTAGAAAATGTGGTAGCTTCATTTTGACACGAATGCGCATGCTCACATGCTTGTGAACACAATAGTAGTATAGTATTGTAAGGACGACTTTGATGAGTTGTGGACCTGTTTGGAAAGTAGAAGATTTTTCGTTCGTTTGAAGTTGTACACCAGGAGTTGACTGGACGGTCTGGTCATCGGACGTCTTCCCGGACGCCTTTGGGGCACGTAAAAGCGTAGAGACAAAACATTTTTTACGAACTCTTTACTTTTATAATGGACTACAATTAATCACAAAGACAAAGTAAGGTTGCTAAGATAAATATATTTGATTTAATTTGTCAGTGTGTTACTGTGTTATGCGTTATTTAGACGTTAGGTTCCCCGTAATCACTTTGTGTTATGGCCAAATGTTGTCTGTCCGCCCTTGGTGGTTACTTCTAGTTGATATCAATGTACAAGCTCTGCGAAAGCCTGTAAACACAGATATCGTAGTAATCTTGGTGATATATGTCTCGCGTCTTTCACCGCTTCATATACTTCTCATTTACTCGGACATCTTTCCCTTCGAAAAATAAAACATTGTTTACGTTGCCCACTTAACGTTGGTAGCTTATTTGGTTCACCTCATAATGAAAAGCTGAACTGGATGTTTGAGGTGAGTCAATATTGTGTCAATAACAGTGATTTTGGAGTGTTCCATCCAGCCGATTGCTCCTTAGAACAACTGCTGTGAGATTGAGAATCACAATACATATGCTAACTTATCTATACTCCATGGCAACCGCTTTGACGATAACGAGTATAAATTGAAAACATTTCAAATCTATTGCGGTCGTCAAATAACTATCACACGTACAGAAGATATAACACCCACGGCCTGGCCCATTCTTGAAATCTTAAGATTAAGAATACATTTGTCCAGTCCTCTCTACATATACATTTACACGAACCCCCCATTCCTCGCTTATATACACCCTCCTAGACCTTTTGTGGCTCACAAGCAGAATGTCGTGTTTCATTCTAAATGAGGTGACGACTCGTATTCCAATGATAAAATCAATTCGAGACAGATAAATAACGTAGTTGATGTTTTCTGGACAGGCAATGTCCTATTTTTTAGTGAAACAGAAAACAAATTGTTATTTTATTTTAAGATGTATATATATTGGTGCTATTTGTAGATTTCCTTTGACTGCTTCCCTTCATGGTAAAATACCGTCAAAACTAGTAAACGAAAAACTTATTTTGAACACTACGCACCACTTAAACACATGAGTCTTGACAACATTTATTTGGACAGTGAGACAAGCGGTATCAGAGGCCTTCTACCAAGCCCTTAGCATTACAATACTATATGATTGTTTTCGTCCGAGTTACAAGTCCACGAAGCCCTTGACATTTCAAAGCTAAAGCTGGGGGTCAAAGATATTCCAAGTCGATGAAATTTTTCCTCTTTGAAGTTTCTCATAGTGCATAGAAGGAAGATGTTAAGGAAATATCTCAGTCTTGCCTAAAACTGTCATAAATCTCACCATATTCATATAATCTAATCACTCAAATTCGTTAGAATTAAATACAATAATGCAGCTGCGTAGGTCAATAACGATCAACCAGCCTTGATAACGTACACTGAAGCATTGGACATATCAGAAATGGATCATTTTGTATCCTAGTATGTAAGACATGAACTGAGGGATCCAAAACGCGAACTCACGAGATACTGTGGCGATAACTTCATGAGAAGGGCAAGAAATGCTGCTGGTAAACTTTTCGTAGTGTCCGTCGTGCATATCTAAAATTAACTCTGCGCTTTTTTATGAAAAAACCTTTCAAGGACAAAATAGAACAGATAAATTATAGAAATAAAATGAACGCATGCGAGTTGGCTATGTTTTGAGTTCAGAAAAAACAATAACGTACAAGCCTTTGAAGTTTAGTAAGTTTATCCATTGTTGCCAGAGAATAATGAAAAGTTTTCTGTTTTATTAAAGTTAAATTGCTATCTTAATGAGCTGTTCTAATTGTACTTGTGTTTTTTTGTTTTAAAAAACCATTCATCCCGCGTCAACGTTTCAAACTCGGTAAAACTTCAAAGCTGATAGACTGCTCGGTTAGTAAATGTGAAAGTTAATTTCGCTAACTAGATCACCGTTCCTAGAAACTCATCCAATAACACTTATCCTATAATCCTCCCCTAACCCATAACTATAACCTTACAACATTAACGTGGCTCACATCCAATCTTAAAAACATGACATTCCCCATATTTCCCGTACATATATCATTCCTACTTCTGGAACGAAGACAGTCACAACTCCGCACTAGTCATCAAAATAGTATGGGCCGAGAATCGAGGCTGCTTTAGAAAATTTGTCTGTGCTGATTTAAGTCCTTCGGACTAGTTTTGTAAGGTTACTATAAGACAATTTACTCATTCAACTTAATCACAAAACTGGAGAAATTCAAAGTACATGCTGTGTCTGATATGCTGCCAAACTCTCATCCTCAACTCTCATCGGTCTTGGGCGGAGCATAGCTCAAGATGTCTTAACCGTCAGAAAAAGGTTTTCAGAACGCATTTGAAACAATTGATATTTCGAAATCCAATTTCTAATTTCAGAAAACAAACTGGAAACTCTAAATCTTGTAGGTTTTTGTTTTTTGTCTCGAAGTTTTTTTTTTTAACTCTCCCTTTTAACTATACCGCTCGCCACATACATTGCGCGATCGTTTCATGAATTTTTCACAAGTTTTAATCGCCTTGAGATCGGGAACATCTGCTCAAATTTTAAACCAAATAATCGTTGCTCACTTTGGGAAACATGTACGTAAATCCTAACTGATTCCATTAATTGAGAGGAATGGTTTGGTGGAAATTATTACTTTTCGCCACTGCACGTTTTCCGAACAATTTTAAGATTTAATTCAAATTCATCTCATTTTAGTGGTAAAATTTTATGAACGAATTTTTGAGGTGTTGCGGTGAAATGGCGACCTCTGATCGCTGGCAATTCCCTTATCAGATCTCATTCACACACGTACTATAACAACACTTTTCACTGAAAGCAAAAGAATGGCACTGTTTGTGTCCTCTTATCAGTTTGTTTCAAGAGATTTTATTCACGGCACTATACCAAAATGTTCAATTATTGAATGGAACGTTGACCTATAAGCCATGCCCAAAATTAGTTCCTATATATTTTAAAAAAATCCTCATCTATCTTCCTTTTCTCAAAGCCAAAGACAACTCATGATGTTCAATTTTCAACAGCTTAGACGGCCAATTCATTCTCTAGAGATTTTTTTGAGCAAAAAAATGGCAGAAGAGAGTTTAGAGTAAGTCTGCGAATTCAGCTAGCCTGGACCTGGACTAAACCTTGAAATCGTGGTAAGCAATGAACGCTGTGGACTTGTTTATATAATTGTTGGCTATGTTATGGCATGAGGACGTTTTGCCAGAACAATTATATGCAGCCTATTCTCATCAAAAAACCTTTAGGCTTAGATCCCTGTGACTCCTTGGATGCAATGGGTTATTTGGAATCATCATTAAATAGGCAGGCCTCGACAAAATTACGAACCCACTAACGCGTTGTGGTTTTTCTTATTGCAATTTTCAAAACGTCTTCCATGTTCATTTTCAATTTATATTCATCATATCTTTAAATGTCTCGAGCGCACAGCGAAGGGCACCTATGCGAATATACCTCGTTCTAAAGCGGCGTAATAACACGGGTTGTTACAGAATTAGTCCACGTCTTATAACAATAGTATATAAGTCCGTCTGAGCTATTCAAGAGATGGAAAATCCACAAAACTGTCGAAAGTGTAAATGTAGTTAGATTATAATCGTCCGTTGTGTGGGTTTTGTTTTGCTTCTTTTTTGTTTTGCTTGACAGAGTCGTTATGTTTGTAAAAAAATAACTTTCCAAACTCACCTTACAGTCTTCTTGGAGGAATTTGATCGCGAACCCCAAAATTTTCTCGCTGAGAACGAAGACCAAAGAGAGTTTGACAATTACATACAATTGACCACTTGACCATCAACGCATGTCTACTCAGTTATATGACATCCGCATTATGCAAATTCGCCATGTAAATATTGTATCTTCCCACTTTTTCGTATTCCGAATAGTAATTCTGCAAACCGCAGACAGCTCCGATAAAAATTAATCATTCTTTGATCAGAGAATTTATTTCTTCGGCATTGTAGAATGAAACGCTTTAGTTAATTTTGAAAGTGCTTCAGTCCAACCAAGAAAGTATTTGGTGCAATAAGCTCGTGGGAAATCTATACAAAAAGGAGCGTGTGCTTCTCATTAGACGGCTAACACTTAAAATCGTAGGCACCACCTCGACTTGAGCGTTTGTAAGCTATATTGATGCCCAAGTATCTAAAAAAAAATATTTCTCACATTTTGTTGAACCTAAACCTTCGAACGCAAAGCAATACAAAATTGGAAATGCGAAAGCAGTTAGCGGCGAGCCATCCACTTTTGAGAGAACAAAACCGAGTTCCTCAAAGCACAGCAAAAGAGGAAACTTCTAGGTTTTTTCACCTGTCATATCCTTGAGGAAAATTTGCATACTAGGAAATAATTGTGGTGGAAGGAAAATCTCAAATTTTCAAGTAAACCTTTTAAAACTCGTGAAGGCGATGATAAACTTGGAAATACTAAACTACCACAGCACATGAGTGTATTTTTAGCGAGACAATCTGAGCAGAGGTTTGCTTGACACTTCATCACGTCGTACGCAAAGTGTTTTTAAACCAGTATCAAATTTTCTTCCTCATTATTTGTCAAGAACAGAAATATACTCGTTGATGCCAATCTCCAGTAAGTTGTGAGGAACGAACGTGAAGCTAGCTCCTCCTCTTCCTCCTTCGTGACGTAATTTGTTTTGTTTTGTTTTGGATTGAGGGGAGTTTGAAGAAGTTGTACCCGATAAGACTTTAAACTAGACATCCATTGAAAGAATGGCTAACATAAAAGAGAGCTTCCCAGAAAGAATTTGAGGATGGCTTGATAAACTACGAAGGACTACGGCCGCCTTTTTCACTTCTGGATTAATTTGGGCATGAAGCTTTAAAAACAGGAAGCTATTTTACCAAATAAAGCGTTGTTATTTCTGTACCAACAATGTTGTGTACACAAACACTTACGAATGATCAACACCTCCGCATCTCGTCTAACAAAAAACCTTAAACAAATAAACGAAAAAATACTACCTTCCGAACAAAATTCGGATAACTTTCCTGTTATTCTTAAAATTGCGCTGAACGTTTATGTATTATTGCCATGATGAAGAAGCCCTCGAAAAGCTGTGTGGGGTGTATCAAAGGCAGACTATTAAATTAAAAACTAATATCATTAACGAATGTGCGTTAGAGACCAAACCATTGACGTCGCGCACTTAATTTAGTCAGCCTAAAAGCAGAAATTTTGGCGTCAACCTTCGATCTTCCTCACAATGAGAACTGCAAATTCTTAACACAGGGACGAAAAGCTATTTTTGGAAGCGAATTTACTCTGCACGTTTGTCTGGTATTTGCAGATCACGTTTTCCTAGTTTATTACTTTAGGCACTTGCTCCGACATGTAATAAATTCCTACCGCAAATTGTCTACACGTCATGTGAAAAAAGTTAATACCGTAGATTACGGTGGGGGTTTGCCGCATTTAATAACCGATAAATTGAACTCAGAAAACCTGTAGGATGCAAACTTTTGATTTGGTAATAAAACAACTACTTCCTGTATTCACTTTACCGCTTCTCTTGCGGAGTTAGTAGCCAGGGCGGCGGGCATGCAGTAAACAACTGCTTATTGAAAATTAAACACTTACGGATGCCACATTTTTCTCGCAATTACTCTCAGAAGAAAGAAAGTACCGCAGCGGGTATTCACTGCTGTTCAAGTTAAAAATAGCCAAAATGAAAGATGTTTGACTGGAGGATTCGGTCACGTGTCCTTCATAGCTTTTTCCTACTTCGTTGAAAGAGTCACGTGGGCAACGACGCCTTTAAGTTAGTCAACGTTCGTGATAAAAAAATCATCAATTGAGAAACTGTGCGAGAATTTTGGCGATCGCAAGCACACTGCAAACCTTCTCGATGGTGACGATCATAAGTTATTTCATCTTCAAAAGTTGCGGGGGCTTATGTCGGTAAACGACAAAACTTTGTGCCTGAACCTTTCTTCTGTAGGTTAGTACGCATAGGAACCGCAGATCTACTCACAATATTTATTATCAGCAATACAACAAAGCGCAGTCAGAGACAGTTGTCACATGTTAGTGCAATTCGCCCACTGTTCCAAATGAATGACTACAGCTAACACAACAACTTTGTTCTGCAGTCATGAAGCAACTACGGGTATTTACGCGGTTGTTGGGACAGGAAAAGGCAACATTCAAAGAACAACCGTGTTCAGTTTTGTTAATATGATTTTTCGAACTTGTTATAAAATTGTTACGACATTGATGAACATTGCTGTAACAACATAATTATCACGCCTGCCAGCAACCGCGAACCAGCTGTACACGATTTAATTTACCGCTGTAGACGATCAACTTTTAACTTACTGTGGTATACTGCTGGGTTCAAATCTTATTATTGTATGTATCGTACATATGTACCCACATACATATGCATGAATGAATGTACGTATATGTGTATGTATTGAGCCCTCTTTGCATTTCGTAAACCAAAACGTTCATGTATGTATGTATGTATGTATGTATGTATGTATGTATGTATGTATGTATGTATGTATGTATGTATGTATGTATG
>JBAHVQ010000374.1:912918-952407 GCA_036872915.1 Nanipora kamurai | reverse complement strand
CTCAAGACTACACTAACCAGGACAACCAACTTCCACAAACATCTAGCGATTCTCCCAGGTTCAAACCATTTACTTTAACTTTTAATCTGTGCATTATTTTTGCTTTCCAATCACATCTTAAACACACGAAAGTTACGAGCACTCCGTAGCCGCTTTGATTTATTCGATGTTATGAAAGTTCATCGTCCAGGTTTGTCTTTCTCAAGACTACACTAACCAGGACAACCAACTTCCACAAACATCTAGCGATTCTCCCAGGTTCAAACCATTTACTTTATTACGGTTTGATTTATAATCCTTCCACGGTATGCAGCTTGTCTTACTTTTACCAAAGCATTTCGTCCATGATTTTCACTTAAGTTTATTGATGTTTTCGGTTTTGTTACGAACTTCTAGTATACTTGATTTAAAAAAAAACAAATAAAAAAACATGCGTTAAAAAAAGTTATAATAATTCTTGTTTAATAAGCTGTGGGCTTCAAATAAACACCAGATCTACGAAGCCGTCAGATTTTCATAAATGCCGGGGGCGTTTAATCGAGAAAATATGGTAACCAAATTTGGATCATTTTTGACCAGCAAAACTAGTAAAAGAAAATAAACTTAATACCTGGACGGTCAATAAACCTTCCTTCTTTTCCACAGCATTGCAATCCTTACCAAGCCACAGGAAAACATCACAATAAGTATCCAAGATCATCACATCGTCTTCCTCGAGATCCTCTTGCGTAAAATCAAAGATCTCTTCAGCATAGAAATAGCCCTTGTCGTTTGAGCAATGAAACAAACGTGGAGGATGCGTGGGAATTTTTTCGCGGAATTCGCGTCCCGATGCGTACTCGGTTTTTCCACCAAGCGTTTGCCAGAATATTTCTGGTTCCTGGCCTTCCATGACAAGCTCGTAGCGTTTTGCCACGTCTGAGATCATTTGAGTCGCGTTCTTAGCGAATTCCCGTTCATCACCACTCGCGCCCTTCCCGCACCACACGTAAGATCCACGCTGCGTCACCAAGATAAACACGTCATTGCTATTTAACGAGGATGCCTTCAATTCGACTTGCATACAGCGAACATTCCACTCGTTAGTCCCACGTACTTTATACAGGTGAATTGTCCCGCCTTGCTCTTCGGCCTCACTCACGGTTTTCGCTCCTTTCGAGCGCCCGCCATGCTTCACGATCATTTTGCCTTTGAGCATGCGTAAGAAGTGCTCGGGTTCGTTCCCCTGTACCACGCGCTGTTGCACAGGTGCCCCGTCAAACTTGTCGTCCAATTTTGTAGCAAGCAAGGAAGCAGCTCCTTGCTCATCTGCAGTGCTATCGAGACCCTAAAAAATACAACCACTAATAAGATAGTGAAAAATGTCCGTATGAAGAAATACTCACTTATATAGCGCTTGAAGATAAACTGCTAGTACGATCTGCCGATCAGACGTAAATGGATGAAAAGGAAAAATTTTTACAACAATTCGCGGCACCAACATTGCAGCAGGGAGAGCGGTTCCGCCCGAGCAACTTAGAAGCAAATTGGGGGATAACGAGAGAGGAGGAAAATTTTGATTTTCGGAATTCAGATCCTCTGAAAGACGAAAACTCTAAGCTTATTTTTTAGTCACGAAATATTTTATTACTTCAGAAATTTCTTTTCTTGAAAAGGAAGAAAAACAAAGACTGCCAGTTTTCCCATCGGGGAAGAAATCAGGTGACTTCCGGTTAGTTACGCCCCCCGCCCGCAGAATTTAAGTTAAAAAAGGCCCTGAGTCTTAGAAATATGCTGGGGAAACAGTAACTACCTCTGAAAGACTTTAACTTCTAAGCAAGTCACGTGCAAAACATCTGCCAAACACCTCACTTTGCCGAAGAGCAAACTTACCAGCCAAAAGTATATAATATAATGTTCCTTGTTGTTTTTGCGGTAGGTGTAAAGTATGACGTAACTGTCTCCTTGGAAGAAGATTCCGTATCTGTTCTTTGGCCAATCAACCAGCTCGTAATCTTCAACTCGCCAGATTTGTACCGTTCCACGGGCGTTATCCGGCATGCGGTCTTCCTCACGCTGGCCATGCTTATGCATGGTGTTGACATCAAAGGTTTTCACTTCCTTACTGGCCCGAGCTGGAACATAAATACAACGATATGAGAGGTTCGTTTTAAACATCCTTTCATGCTGTAAAAATAAGGAACCTTAGTTTCTGTAAAGACAACAGTAACACCAACACTTACACCGAAACCTCCTACGCTTGTTACACCAACTGCCTCAAACTAACGTTGAGAACGGCCAGGAAACAACAAAGAAAAGCAAAGATAATGACAACAACTGTAGAAACTGCTACAACAACTAAACAATGAATTCACTTGCCAGCAGATGCTCCTGGATTAAGCATGCTCTTTGGTATCGTGTAAGTCCACTTCGCAAAGGCTGACTTGAACAGCGGTGTCTCGGCACCTTCAATAACTCTAGTGATCGGGGTCCAATCTGCATGGCCTTTGGCCTTCAGAAAACCTTCGGCCTTAACCATGGAACTTGCTCTTTCATCTCGAGTCGCTTGTTTTCCAACCCAAACAAAGACACCACTTGCTCCGGTATCGAGGATAAAACAGTCCTGTAAAAGAAAATCACCTATGTCTAAAATTATTGAGAATAATTTTTATAATGACCGTTGACATTTAAATGACTCCAGATAATCAAAAACATACAAAAATTGAAACAAAACAGCCATACAAATAAACGAGAACAAAAAAATCAGTCAATCAAATAAGACAACAAACAATGAGAACTCGTGGTAACCAACGGAAAGAGAGAGAGAATATTTAAAATGACCCCCTGGCCAAGTGGCAAAGAAGTCAGACTATCAACGACGGCAAACATCAGTTAACAAAAGCAAAAAAGAACTATGGACAAGCGACTTGAAAAACCCACAACAGGCAGCAACCAACGAAAAGACACAGCAGCTAATGGAAACAGTTGTAAAATACATCATAAAAGCAGACTACGAACTACTCAGTGATCGAAAAAGTCAAATCCTTAATGTAAGAGAGAGCATGCCTAATTAAAAAGAAAAACCAAACAAACAACGGATCACAATAGGAAATCCGGGACGATTATCTCACCTTAGTGTCCAACATTTTCTGCTCAAGAGGAGCATTGGCAACTTTAGACATCACAACCTTGCCATCGCCTACGGAGTCCGTCACTCTGTTACAATGGAAATTACATGAAGTAGATAGATACAGATACCAAACTAAAAAGCCGGCTCATGCACTGTATGGCAATAGCCATAACCTAAAATTATTGAAAAGTATGATTTTTAATTTTAAAAATAATTTAATTTTATCATAACACTCAAATTTTATGTATATACATTAGTAATTTCAACGATTTAATCATTGGAAATGCAACAAACGTCAGTTTTATTGTCACAGGCACGGCCTCACACCTTTCCTGTTACATGTGTCAGTTTTTTTTACTTGCGTTCAGTATTTGTTTATTAATTAAGCATTTTTATATAATTCTGAGAGCTCACATACCTGTACAACCCTACGGTCATCTGGACATCGTTATCTGATCCACCAGCTTCTGCAGGCTTGACACCTCCTTGGCCACCGAGACTTTCAAAAAATGTATTGGCGGCACTTGAGTCTTCCCCTGATTCTAAGAATTGATATGAGATGAAAAGGACTGCTTCTAAAATACTATAGCAGATAATGTTCCAGATGGTACAGACAATACGTACGTTCTACGAAATAATGCTTCATCTGGAAAGACTGAAATTGCTTAACCATTACCAATCACGCATATTGCACGCCAAGACGTTTTTTACATGAATAGTAATTGCTAGCAAGCACGAAAAACGGAAAAGCTAAATCTACATTCTTTTTTACTAATTTTTTTTTTAAGTCTCACCAATGAAATAAAGAGCACCCCTTCCAGCTCGTTCCTCATCTCTGATTTGCCTCATTACTTCAGCTGCCTGAACAACAATGAAATAAGGAATCAATTATCAGAAGTCAAGGTTTGCAAGAACAGCTGGAAAATGTTCTGCATACAACTGTAGAAGATTATTTCAGCATTTAAACAGCAGCTAAACTCTAAATTAACTAAACGAAGATATTGCCAACACTATGACGTCGGCTCAGGGTTAAGGTAAAGATGGATTCTCAAGAAGTCATTGGAATTTATAATTATTAGAATTCTTCAAGTACTTTTCAGTCAGGTGGCGATAGATGTAACCCTTGGGGGGTTAGTTAAAGGGCAATTCTGTCAGTTTGCTCATTATAGTACCGGTAGCGCTAGCGTTCTTCCCTTAGAACGTGCAACACTATTTCAAGTTGGTAGAATACAAATAATTCTGTGAGAAAAGTCAATCAAATGAAAACCAAGATAAGAGAAATTGAGCAAACCTTGATCTTTTCTCTCCGGTTGGCCTGCTTACCAGACCATAAATAAAGCTCAGTTCCGAGATCCAAAATGAAGCAATCACCCTCGTTCATAGAGTTCCCCGAAAAAGAAACCTAAAATTTAAACGTGAAAGAATCACACAAAGAAACAAAGAATGACATGGCTAAAGGCTAATTTGTTAAACAAAAAAGTTGCTTGTATAACAACTTCTTAGTAGCTGCTCAGTATGCCCTAGTTTGCCGTTGCCCTCCACTCTGTTTGGCCCCTCTCTATTAAGCTCCTCTCTATTAAGCCCTTCTTTGATAGGACCCTTCTCCAATAGGCTCCCTTCTCTAATAGGCCCTCTTCTCTAACAGGCCCCCTTCTCTAATAGGTCCACTTCTCTAATAGGCCCTCTTCCCTAATAGGCCCCTTCTATAAGAGGCCCTCTCCTCTAATAGGCCTGTTCTCAAATAGGCACCCCTTTCTATTAAGCCCCCCTATGATTTCCCCTTCTCTAGAGCTTCAAAATGTTAATAAGCCACCCTCTCTATCAAGCCTCCACCCCTATTTCCCCAAAGAAACCACACAAAAAAGACAGCAACTTGAGAAGGATTAGAACCACAACACATTCTTGATCTCAACATGTGTTTCAGTAAAAACACATTTGTATAAGCCTGAGTTAAATGTTTCAGTTTAAAGATAGTACATGCCCAGTATGTGCAGAGTGTCATTATCTATTCAATTTGGCTGGCATTTTGGAAAGTAAATCATGTCTCTGCCTTTGACTGTTGTTAAGTTTTAAATAAGTCTTCCAGTCCTTCCCCAAAACCCCACCTCTCTATTAACTCTTTTCCTGAGGCATCAGTCTTCTATTATTAAACTCTGGCTAATGCCAGATTTTACTCATCAAGGGGAGTGATATTGCCAAGAAAGGGTTAAGCTCCATGAAGAAGGTCTTAAAATGAATAATCCCCCCTGGGCTTGGAAGACAGTTTACAGTTTTAAGCTATAAATACCTCAGAGACACGAGGATGATGAGCTCCTTTCACTTGAAGCAATCTCCGGATGTTTTCCTTCTCAACTTTCTTAAATCCAGTGGCAACTCCACCCTCTAAATATCGGATTCCTGACTTGAAATATGATAGAAATTTCCTGCTTTCATGATCCTGAACCTAAGACAGGTTAAATATGGAAAAATCTTTGGTTGTTGAGAAAGTACTGTGATTTTAATGGACAGATCATTTATTAGTTTGTGAAATAGAAATGTTAACAACATTCATCCAACAAACCTCTCTATATTGAACAGGAACTCCACCCAACAGATCATCAAGTTCCACAGATTTAATAGCAGCAGTCCCAGCCTCATCCTACATTAGTAAACATAACACAGTCTATAAATCAACAGAATATTTTTCTGAGGCCTTGGTCCTGAAAAAAGTTTGAAATATACACATTTTATGATCAATTCTGTAGCTTGTCCATCTTTGTAAGTGACTGTAATAGGCTTTCTTGAAGGGTCAAACAATGTTTATAAAATTTGGATTTAGTTTTCTTTCGACCAGATGTTTTAGTTTTCTTTTTTTTGTTTTTTTTGATGTAAGTTGGCTTTGACTTGTATAATACTGTGTACACATGGGCCAGTGGGTGTGCTAGGAACTGTCACACCCATGTGTTGCCCATCATGCTCTCATGAAGGCAAGAGAGGTTCTTGGCAATGGGAGGCCCCCTAAATATGCTCCAGTTTATTCCAGACAGTCAACTACAACAAACACTGATTGATACTTCTTGGATATTTTTTTTAGTTCACAGAACCCTGGGCCAAGAAGAGGAATGACACCTTCACACTTCCTATAGGCTCAATTTTATATAATTAACAGAAATGTTGTCATATTGACTACTTTCACATCTCCTCAATACAATTCATTTTGCAGGTTCTTCAAATGCTTAAAAGCATAGAATTTCCAATTCACTGGAGCACAGCAAATAGTCCAATGAACTGGAAATGCTTTGTTTTTATGCGGAGAACCTCCCAAGAGAATTGTGTTGTGGCCAGTGTAAAAGTGGGCAGGGTTCACTACGACCAAGATAAATACTACATCAAACCATTTTCCTTACAGAGCTCAAAATGATGAGCTCAGATATTGTCAAACAGTTACATATAAAAACATACCCTTGATGTTTCTTTTCCAAGCCAGAAGTGCACATTGTATTCGCCATGCCTCTTATTTTTCTATACAACATAGTTATAAGAAACTATCATCAAGAACAGGGATAATTCTGGTTTTTGCAGCTGTTTCTTGAAAAAAGTACCTGAGTAAAAGTGAACAGTTACCATTTACAGAAACTATATGAGCTCAAACTTAAACATGGAGTGAGTGCATAAGTAGAGGCTGGGCAGCTCAGTCACTTGATATTCAAATTACGGCAAGAATTCTATTGGTTGGTGTTCGATACTGAATTCATTTGCCAGAATAAACCAAATCTACAAGTTTGAACTACATATGGCTTGTTATGTGTGATTTATCTTTTTTCACTAAGTGAGTACTTTTCTACTAAGCTCTTTAGCCTCCTAATTGACATTTGGCTGACAACTGAAGAATGTAACACTTCAGTTTTAGTGTCATATTTTGACTCACGTATACTATTTACCAACTCTCTACGCTCTGTCACACTACGGTAGATTGCAATTTAAGGGAAGTGTTCCTTTATGTGCTCACTCCATGTTTAAGCCCATAAGCTAAACAGGAAAACTGAGATACAGGCCTACTAAGAACATAATATACTTCTATGCCATGGCAATTACCCAGGGTCTTGCCTTTGAGCAGACAAGCCCTCAAACATTTTCTGTCTGTGTTTTTACAAGCCAAATTTACCAAAATGTTACCTACACAAAATTATGTTACCTGTTGGCAGAGGGCACTATCCATTCCTAAGGGACAGGGGCACTTACCCTCACCTTATCCTCACTCCTGAGGACACTTTCCCTTACAATTGCAGTCCACTTCACCTGTCTCTTCCTTTGATGAGGAAAGTTGTCTGGCATTACCCAAAAGAAGTTAAACCAAGCAAAAAGTTGATAAGTTTTACAAAAAGAAAGACAACTTACATAAAGAAGAATATATGAGTCTCCCGAATGAAACTGACCATATGCATTCTTGTCCAGTGGAACTACTTGCATTTTCTGTGGAAACAGAAACAAATTTAATATAGTTTGATGTAATAATAAAACAATACTGAATCTTTGTGTCATGTAGACCATGCTGTTGATAACTTTGTACACATATTTAAACTGGTGCAACGAGGCAAGAGGAAAATAAAGAATAATGTCTGTGAATGAAAGATGACAACCCAAATAAACTACTTTTAATCAAATCTAATCCAAAGTGTTGGAGTTTTCTTACAGGAAACACCATACATTTTACTGAGTGACGAAAAAAGCTAATGAGTGAATTGTAACTTCTAACTAATTACCATGAGCAGATCCTGAGAGATGCCAAAGGGGCCATGTCTCTTTCTAATGCTCAACCACCCAGCGCCACGTTATGCCACTGCTGTATTAAATTATCCTTAAAAAACAAACCTCAATTCTCCAGATGTAAATCCCATCAGGTTTATCCTTCACACTGCGAAAAGCTGGATCAACAACTAAAGGCATCTTGACAATATCTGTTTAAGAAAAAGTATGAAACGTCCACCCATTAAAATTTTTCTGCATTCAAGTAAATTTATTACAAGAAATGATCTCTACCATAGTGGAGTTGTTAGAATTTCCCACTTGCCCCAATGGGTTATAGAATGCTGTGTCCACTGCCTGAGAATGAGAAACAAACTGGTGTTTCCATAGCGGATACCCATCAGAAGTATTTTTATTTAAAAGTTGATCTTGAGCCTCGAATCAAACAGACCATAGTTAACTCAAGAACGTCAAGCTGCCGGTGCTTCTTCCTTGTATTTTGTAGAGGATGATGTGGAACTGAAGCATTTCAGTAAGAAATTACCAATATCTTTCCAGTATGCAGTATGATATCTGCTCATCCCGTGAATGCGGGTGCATAGTTTACCAAATTTTGACTAAAAATACAGCTAATTAATTCCATTTTAATGAGATCGACAACAAAGTCAAAAAACTTAATTCTTTTATGCAAAGGAAATCAGTACACCAGAAGAACCATATCGAATTTAACAAATCTTTAAATAAAAAGAGGCCAAGAACTCCAAGAAATTCTTTTCAACACCGGTGTTGTTTGAAATAAGGGACACTCTTCAAAAACACTTCGGCTATAACAGAAACGGAAAACGCCAATAAAGATTTTATTCAAGCTGTTCAATGAGCAAATCGAGTAGGCGTTTGTGACACGGAGCATTTGAAGCAAAAATTTTATCCAAATTCATTAATAATATTCCTAAACAACCCGTTTACGCCATAAATGTTTCTATATTGGGGAAGAATTCGAAACAGGTATCCGAATGTAGTTTAAACCATTGACGACTACGTGTTCACTTCTCACTGCAAGTCCACGGGGAAGGCAAACCCGAAGAACTCTTCGCGGTGATAAAACTATTTTAAATTAGAAATTCTAGAGCAACACCACTTTATTGCTGCTTTATTTATAGTGGCAATACCGCACGAGGTCCAGATATTGCTACGGCAATTTGAGTTCGACGATAAATTCGAGCTGCTTCAAGTCTTAGATAGCAGGTAGTTCCCAGAACATTATGCAGTTTAGCTCACTCATCTTATAATGTTCGATATTAAGAATATTTTCGATTATTTAGAAGGATGAAGTGTTGCAATAACGTCGACTTTCAATGGCTTCCTGCAGTTTGCTGGCTTTCTCGTGCCAAACTTATAGAAACACATCAAGAATATCGTCTCAATGTCCTCTTGTGCGAGATAATTCCACTCAAAATAAACCTCAACACAGAAATTTATATAACAGTGCTAAGGGTTCCAATTAAAGAGTTCAATACGCTTCCACCTCTTTCGCTTCCGTTATTACTCAAATAAAATAACAAAATATCTTACCTCTGGTTTAGTATTACTGATGTAGTTAATATAACAACTATTATCGCAAAGTTTCTCCAAGGCAGCGCCCCCTGTCAAACACCTGAGCTCTCCTCAAGCCACAATTTCCCAGGACTCATCTTTGACCATATTTGGTAAGTCTGGGCAGGAACGACCAATGAAACGGAGATTGTTGACACATGCTATTTAAACCGACATGTAAAATGTAAACAAAATGTGAAGATCAAAAATATTAGTGGCAGCTGTAAATCGCGTCGTTGTTTCACAGTTAATATCAAGTATAGCTATAAGGGCAGGCAATGGTCGAGAACTCTGTATGTTTTAGTGAAGATCTTGACCTTTCGAGATGAATGTTTCATTCTGGCTTAGTGTAGGCGTCAGCAAAGTTTGGTGAAGTATTTATGCAAAGTAAAGTTGACATAATTTAGAGTTAATGAAAAGTAGAAGCCACCTAATCTTCAATTTATTTCCAGATGAACAGTTTCTCTTGCATTCAGCACTATATTGACTCTCAGCAACAGTATCAGTGCATTCATTTTCTTCACTCCGATTTATTAAGTTTTATATTAATTTTGTCCTTATTTCTTTTGGAATATATTTATTGATATCAAGTGTTTATCTTTAGTAATTAATAGTGTATAATAAAGATTCTGAATCTAATGCACAGCTTCTCATGACAACGAACAAAGAAGTCCTCGAGAAACTTCGCTGAATTTTTATCATCCAAGCTGGTGTTAGTGCCTTGCAATTTACCAGCTATATTTGAAAGAATGTGGCATATGGTGGTTAGCATAAATATCCTCCAGAAGCCTTTGGAAAAAGATTTCACTATAGTCACATTACACGGTGAAGGAAGCCTACAATTCCTTAACCCTTGGGTTACTTTCGATATTCTTAGAAAATGCTAATCAAATTTACCCCCTCACGAAAAAAGGAAATTGTTTGATCTGGAAAACCTCCTATAACTGTTTTAAGACGACAGGATACCAGTTAGATGGTGATAAATGGCGACCACAAACATTAAATCCTAAATACCCGTAGTTACTTGCATCAGGCACCATAACACAAGGAAGAAAGGAAGCTGGTTTAACCTATTCCAAAATTGTAATGAACGTTCGCCACAGCAGGGAAAGGTTAGTGTTGCCCTCCATAAATTAACGCCATATTAATATGAGTTTGCGGTTTGCAGTATTAAACAAGTGTACAGAAGGACGGATAAGCGAAGTCTAGAAACCAGCAATATCACAACCAATTGATATCGGCACCCCTATTTAATAATTTGGCTGACTTATAAGGATATTTAGACTAAGTTTTTTAGAATAATCCTACACTGCGAAGTCAGCAGGAGGCAAGTGGTACCAATACGATGATTTCGACACTTTGAATCTCGATGAATTTCCTGGGCAGCGATACTTCGATACCATCCACTTTCGATAAGATATCGCTTCCCTAAATTTTTGAATTTTTAAGTAGTTTAGATGGTAGGGAAGAAGTAGGAGACAGATGAAATGGAATAAGAATGGGTTAAAAACACAGTTTGTTAATAAGTTAGTTTTCTTTTTAGATGTGTAATTAAGAACTATGGGTAAATTCGACGTGAGTTTGAACATGGTAAGTTGTGGGGAACAATTCCACTTATTGGAGTTAACGAGTTTTTAAGAGGATTTGTACCTTTTGTCTTGGTATGGTAGGCACTAGTGAAATTTGTCCGATATACGTCGGATGAATTTGAAATAGTGAATTTATCTCTTCATAATGTTACAAGGATATCAGCTTCTTAAACGTAACCAATGACAGATAGTAATAAATGTACTAACAACATTGCGGATTTGTGGCTATACATAGGTACGTTTGTGTGCGGTTAATTCTAACCATTGCGTGTTAAAGTTTTAAGACATCGTTTCTAAAATTATCTGTAAATCTTCCTTAGTATACCTTGGTTCTTATGGTATCTACACTAATTTTATGTGTGTCTCCAGATGCAATCCAACTTCATGTAGCGTTCTTAAACTTTCTTACAAATTATGAATTGCTCGCTCATTTCTTTCTTGTGCCTTGGACGTTCAGTCCACTAAAACATTGAATTCTATTTAGTGTTCGTTGATTTCAAAATACTTTTTCACCAATTGTTTCTTGTTCACTTTTCCCATAGCGTTCCTCGGAATACTTTCAACACACTTCAGCACAGTAGGAATGTGGTAAGGAATCATGCGACTTTTAGCCCAACTTTTCAATTCAGCTAACGACAGTTCCTACACAAATGCAAACCTTAATCAAAAGAAGATTTATCTAGTACTACGCTCCACTTTAAACCTTTTTTAAACTCTTTAACGCTCGAACAAAAAAATTCCATGCCAATGGACTGGTTGTGCAGAAAACGATTAGCTTTACAAAGGATTATAAGTAAATCCGTAGTTTTTAATTCATTACATTTTGTAAGACAGGACGAGTCACGAGTTCAAACTTTATAGCACAATGGGTTTTTAGACGCTACCCGAAATCCGTGATGAAAATTTCCAATTTACGTGAAAAGTCTCCTGAGAGCTTGTCTAGGAAATATTCACGAATCCACTAGTAAATTACCTACCGCAATTACTTAAGGTATAGATTACGGAAACTACAGAGTATTTTCGTTATGTATTACTATTATTTTGTATTTAAGGTATAGAGAAACGTACCTTTTCTTTGGCGCATGCTATTATTGCTCCAACTCGCTGTCCCCATTCGAGATCAGGTACTCCAACGACAGCACATTCCATGACATCCGGGTGAGTTAATAACTGGTCTTCGATATCTAATGCACTAAGTAAATAATAAAAAAAAAGGAATGTTACGCCTTCGAGCTCATACATGAACCAGATTAGTGTACAGCATTTAGTATTTCCATCAGTATCATATCATGACTTCCGCTTAGGCAGAGCATATGACGAACCTGTACCTTGGCTCAACATCTGAGTCTTGGTAGCTCAACGGTTAGAGCGTCAAACTTGTCTTCAGAAAGTTGGGGATTCGATTCCCGTCTAGGACTCAGAAATCGTTTTTCGGAATTTCCTTCAATTTTCAGATGACTTTGTGATAAAGTCGAAATATAAAATTTCAAACTCGATCTCATCTAATTAATAACTCGAATCTTGAGCTTTCAGAATGACAGTATTCGAAACATCTATTGTATAATGCCGCCATCCTGAATGGCGCAAAAACAAGACCTTGGTGATAACCAATTGGTTGTTGACTTCTTTATAGTGACAGCGAACTAGTCTAGTGGCCAGGTTAAGGTTAGCATTATTTTTCAAAATTGTGGTCGGAAATTATCGAAATGTGTTCGCTACAAGTCGTTCAAAACTTTCTACGCAGCTCTTTACTTTTATATCTATGCGTGCCAGCCTGACTGCCTGTACGCATGCCTGCATGGTTGCCTTCGAGTATGCCTGTTTGGCTGCGTGCATGGTTGCCTTTGAGTGTGCCTGCCTGGCTGCCTGTAAGCAAGATTATCTGGCTGCCTGGTTTTCTGTATCCATGCCTGTCGGGTTGCCTCGTTGGTAAAATTACGTTGCAAGTTAAGTCTTGCCGATTATATCACAAACCTTATTTTATACCCTCCGCTTTTGATAATGTCCACAGATGCTCGACCCAAAATTTTGTAAGAATGGCTTTGGCAAGCTGGGAGAAAAGAAAGATAAAAACAGTAAATATCACCTCCCCTATCATATATTATAAAACATCCGTCAATTGATACGTGCCACTACATCCTCGCCCGTTGAAACACGACATGTAGGCGAAACATCGTCAAGTTAATCTGTGAAAAACAATCGATCTCTTACCAACCATGTCGCCCGTCTTAAACCAACCATCATCTGTGAATGATTCTTTAGTAGCTTCAGGTTTGTTCCAGTACCTAGAATATTTTTTTTGTCCGTTAACTCTCAGCTATGCTTTGCCTAATTGGATGGAGACTTGTCCTTTCATCTGTCTGTCTGTTTGTCTGTCAACCTGTCTCTCTATCACCTCTTTTTCCTTTTTTTCCTTCCCTTTTATTGCATTTCTTTATTTTCCTTCCCTCATCTACCTTCCTATGTCTACCTTTCCTTTTATTTCTTTCCTATCCCGTTTTTACCCGTTCCTTTCTATTCCCTTCCTTTCCTTTGGTTTCTTTTCATTTCTTTCCCTTTTATTTCCTTCCCTTTCCCTCCCTCCCCCTTCTTCTATTAACATGCACTCACATTTTAAAGAGAGACGGTCCCTTGACATAAAGTTCTCCGTTACATTCTTTAGCTCCGTCAAGCATAACGGTTTGGTGCCAGTTACCTTCTGCTACAACCTGAAAAACAACAAAAACATTAGTGACTAACTCCTTGGTACAGATTCACATGAAATGTGAAATGTCAGTTTTGTAAATTGAAAGGAATAAACAGCAAAGAAAAAAGAACATTAAGAATTGACATCACAATCAGTTACAGCCACTCTTTGATTGTATACGTATTTTACTAAAATAGTTGTTCGTTTGGTTGTGTATTTGTCAAATAAATTGTCTTTCACTACGGTAAATCAAAACACAGTACAATGTGGCAGTGAGCAAGAAAATTGCCTCAAAGATAACAACAGTTAAAATTTCACACTTTTCAGAAATGATCTTAAGGGTTTTCTCAGTTCTATAATTTCACCTCAAATGACACCTACCGATTCTAGTCCTTCTGCAGTTCTTGCAACAATTTTTACTCTTACATTTGGTAAAGGAGACCCAACATATCCCTTAAACAAGAATGTGGAATACATTAAAATGTAAATGGCTGAACTGATATGTCTGTGTAAGGGTATGTACTGGGCCAATTTCTGGTTTAGGTCCATGGTATTTAATAAAAAAGCAGGTAAATGTGTGCTGGCCCGATTAACCAGTGTGTAAATGTACACGTACCTTAAGGACTGTATTTGAGGAAAACTGATCAGTATGAAAATGCAAAGAACCCTTACCGGACACAAACCTAGCAACATAATATTTTGAGAATTCCACATGATGGTGCATGATTTCATGAACTCTTTTCATCTGAGTCAACTTACAGGCAGTCGTTTGCCATGAACAGGATTGGACAATGCCATGCCAATTTCCGTCATTCCATATCTTTCCAGCAATTGCATACCTACCAGATATAATTTCTAAAAATCATTTAAGTATTGAACCGACAACCAGCATAAAATCCAGGGTAAAAGTCAGCAATACATGTTTGAACACATGAACTAAGTTTGTGTTCGACATTAGATATTTCTTGTGATATGCAAAACATTTGCTTAATATGAATTGATGGAAAAAATTATAAATTTATATAAAATGGCAAAACAGAGAAAAGAGACACAGATATTTTGAGCAAATACTCTTTATGAAGAACTTTGGTTTTTTGAAAAACAATAGCTAATATGTGTATAAGTGTTACTTTTCACCTGTTATTGTTTCCCATTCACTAAGGATTGACTCTGGCAATGCAGCAGAACCTGATACCATTAATCTACAGAAATATAAATACAAGAAAGCTGAAGCCTTGGTCAACTGGATTTCATTCATTTTGTCTCAATGCCTTTCAACATTTTTGTCAAATTCAATATGGTGAGCAAATTTGACCACTTGTGATGAATGACAATGAATTATAATCAATGATGTTGAAACTAGTCCTGTTTTACAATACTTAAATACCAAGCAAGGTTGAATTACTTGTAAATACCTGAATTTCTTGCATTTTTCTTTAATTTCCCACTTCTCTTGAGGTGTGTAGTTTTGTTCCTTGTAACTTTGAAGAAGTTTGGAGTAAATTGTTGGGACAGCCATGAACAGATTAAGCTCTGGGTGACTGCTTGAAAGACACTTCCAAACCTTTTATTCAAATAAACAAATATACAGCATGGCAAATAACTACCATTAAGATATTCAATGTGATCAAGTTAGTAGCATGGTTATAAGTTTCAACTGAAAAATTACCTCTGTGGCATCAAATTTTGGCAACATGTAACATGTTGCTCCTGACCATAAGGAACAGAATGACACATTAACTATGCCATGAGTGTGATGTAATGGAAGAACATGAAGAATACAATCAGTGGCTGACCATTTCCAAGCTTCAACTAAAGTTAATATTTGGGCCCTATTACATGTAAAAATCAAATAATTTTATATAAAAATTAAACTTGCAATGAATTATTACAGTAAATTATAATACTACTATATAGCAATGTATTGTACTGAACCGTACTGCAATCCATTGTATTATGCTGTAGGTCAGTTATACTGAGCACCACACTGCTCCAAAATACATGCTATGTATTTTATAGAACATCACACATAAGGAAGAGTCAAAAGGTTGAAGCTACCCTTCAGTAGCTTTGTGTAATCTTAAAAAAGTTCCTTTAATTATGCTGGATAACCCTATCAGCAAAACTATGCTGTTCTCCCTAGAGGTTCAGTAAGGGCCATCTCTGAAGCATCCAAAAAAAGCTTCTTGTTCAGTCTGATGATGATGTTATAGCAGACAAAAGCTTAGATAAAGTTATTTTAAAGAGTAGCTACAGTGTGTACCATATCATACTGCAGTACAATTCTCTTCCCATTACTTTATTTCATTTGACTTTAATTCACTCTACTGCATATCACTCCAAATCTATGTCACGCAACAACTGTTAACAAATGGCATTAAATTAACCTTATGGATCCATGCGTCAGCAAAACACCTTTGGGCCTCCCTGTAGTTCCACTGGTATATAAAATCATCGCACCAAGATTTTCATATGAAGTTGCATCCACATTACCATCCACTGCAAAATTGGATGACATTCCTCCAAAAATATTAGTTTTTGCATAGGTTGGAGACTCAATGTGAACAACATTTAATGACTGAGCCAATGCTTGAGCAGTAACCGAGAACTCTTGGGTGGAAAGTACCACAGACACCTGTGAGTCAGATCCAATGTACTCCAGTTCACCTATAGGGTGAGTCTTGCATAATGGAACAGCAATTCCACCGATTTGCCAAATTGCACAAACGAAAACAGCGAACGATACATCATTTGGGCACAAAAACGCGACCCTCGGTCCACACACAATCCCATTATTAACTATTGGTTTTAGTGTGTTTCCTGTTTCTCCAAGAACTTGCGTTATGTCCTCTCCTAAAAGTGCACTCATTCTGACAATTTTCTCATAAGAATAACTGCCATTATGATCAATGACTGCAACCTTTTCTCCGAACCCTGAAATTTGACTAAGAAGTGGAACAGTGGCATGGTTTCTTTTAGCCATCCGGAGAAAGGCTCTGGCACCGACAAACGACGGAATCCTCGCCCAAGAAATCATACCAAACACTTTTCGATATCCCTTCCACATTTTGCATAATATATAAATTGTACGGTACCATATAGATAAGCTGCTTCCCTATAATAACAAGTCTTCATCCAACATTTTAATAAGACATAATGTTATTTTAAATCTTCTTTCTGTCATAGGTAGTACAATTTAAAGTTCAGGTGTCTAGAAATGCAAATTAATCATCCGTTAATTTCTTCCAAGTTCCCGATTCCACGACCAGCTGAAGGTCGTTCCCAGGATATTTTTGGAAAAATGATCACGCGACTTACGAATGGGCGTGATGTCATAAGTTACAAGGAGGGGCAGATTTCACGGACATTTAACAGGATGTACTATGAATTGAGTAGGAGTGAATAATTATTTCAGTTTTCATGAAGCAGGTAAAAACCGTCAGAAGAATATCTTAATACTTTATTAGATAAAGTCTAGAACAGACTGGGGTATATCCTAAGCCAGTGAACCAAGTATTCCAACGATATTTTCCGTTCATATTGATGTTGACATTGACGAAAGGGCTCCGTTATTTTGAAAAAGCAGTTATTTGAGATTTGGTACAGGCAACTGGTTACTTAACCTGACTGGAGTTAAACTGAAAGGGTATTTTCCAGCAATCCATAATTAACCTGGAAAATTTATCAAAAACAAATGTATTTAATGGATGTTTTCGCGGGGGTGTGACTTTTATTTATTAATTCAAACAGCAAAACTGCTACAACGGATAAGCTTGATTAGCTGAGTACAAGGTTACTTGCAAAACAATACATTACCCAATTTTTGAACAATGGGCTCTTGACCAATGCATTGGGTTATTCCAAAAAACATCCACCCCTACCCATCACATGGAGGAATTAAAGCATCAGGGGCCTCTAACCCTTTGTGGACATCCTGAAACAATTGAAGTAAATCTGAAGTAATTCTTACTTCCCCCTCCTAAGGAAAGCAGAAATTTCCTCTAAATAGTTACTATACATCACAAAGTGGTATTCTGTTGAAATGCAATGAAGTACATTTATTTGAATTATTTTGTAGCAATTTGATGTTTCCATGAATTATCATTCATATATTATAACTTATAAACTCTTATTAATTTTACAGAACTGCATGATGATGAAGTAGCCATGTTATTCCATTAAATATACAACTAAAATCTCAAAGAACTGGCCTGATCATGAAATGATGGACAAACATCTCCCAAATAGAAGATTTTTAACTAAATTGACATATGCATTGCCACACTTTTAACAAAAATGAGCCATAGCAATCCTTCCAGAAATAATCACCAGCACTATCCAAGGGGATATGGAAGAGCTGCTGGATATCCAAGAGCCGCTGGATATCCAAGAGCTGCTGGATATCCAAGAGCTGCTGGATATCCGAGAGCTGCTGGATATCCAAGAGCTGCTGGATATCCAAGAGCTGCTGGATATCCAGGAGCTAGGGGACAAAGTAGAGGCAGTTTTGGATATGGAACATATCAGAATTGGGATAATCATTATGGATTTGGTGGTGGAGTCCACTGGGGAAGGCCTTATAGAGGTCAAGGCAACAGTCTTAACCAAAGATACCCAGTGAACCATACAACTAATGAAAGACAAGGGACTTCCAGGGTTTCCAGTGGTAGTTTTGGTTTTTCAAACAGCCAGCAGCAAAGGGGTGGAGGAATTCAAGGATCTTGGAGAACACGAAATTCTGACAATTCTAGGACTCACAACCAAAGAGGAAGTTGGAATCAAAACAGACAAAAACCAACAGTTCAGAAAACTCAACAACAAACCAAAGTTCATGAGCAATTCCTTGACTTCCCCTTTCTTGTAAAGCCTGACGTTATTAAATTAATGAAGGAATTTAAAGTTATTTTCATCTTAAGAGGATTGCCAGGTAGTGGAAAGAGTACATTGGCCAAGGCATTGTGGCAAAAATACCAGGAACATGCTGTGATTTGCTCAGCTGATTATTACCGCTACAACAAGCAGGGTGATTATGTTTGGAGTGTGGACTCTTTGCAGGAAACACACAACAAATGTCAAAGAAGAGCACAAAAATTTTGTGAACTGAACAAACCAGTAGTGATTATAGGTGAGTTTCTAAAGCAAAATAATGATCTGCTACAATGACCAAATCTTGAAGAGGATTCAGGAATTGTTTCTTTTGGTGATATATAGTAACACAAGATGGTTGCATGTGTAGTGTGCCCTGAAGATGTACTGATATCTTACTGATATAGTTTACAAATGCATGGTGCTGCTAGGGTAGTAAGATTCTCATGAACTGCCAGTAGATGTAAATTCTGGAGATTTTCATGCTTTTGAGCATTAGTAGGCCCTGTTTGCACACCTTAGTATGGGTAAAGCACGGACTTCCAGCAACCAATCAAGGTCCGTCTTTTTGTTGTTGGACAGCTAATAATTGCTCTGTGATTCTAGACTTATAAATTAAGAGGGGAGATTTAGAAAGGATCCACATTTCCCTGATTTTATAAATGCCACTTGGCTTTAGGCTTCTTGCTCCTCCCAACCTAATAAATTAGAATCCCAAAGCTAACTTCACTACTTTAATTGAAATAATATTTATCTACTGTTAATGGTTTAAATAGCCAAGAAGAGTCCAAACTATTAATTACTTCCTTTAATATCTGTTTTCATTAGACAACACCAATGTGGCCCAATTTGAGATGCAACCTTACTTTCAAATAGCAAAAAAGAATGGATATGTTGTAGTGCTGGTTGAACCAAGAACACCTTGGAAGCATAACCCAAGAGAACTTGCAAAAAGGAATGAGCACAATGTGTCATTCACAAAGTTGTCTCAAAAAGCTGAGCAATTTGATGACATGTTGCCTTTGTACTTTGGATGGTTTGTGTCTCCAAAATGTTGTTTACATCTGGAGAAATGTATGAAGGCTATCCTTCAAAGTTGCCTGGAAATTGAAGAATTCAAGCATTGGATGGCTAAGTTGTCAGGTATATTAATTTTTATTTTGTTTGACTGCATGCTGCTAGTCAATGTGACATACAATGCAAGGATACAAGGTTAGCCTACACCAGCTTGAAGTTCCATTGATCTTGCAGAATTAACTCCTTATTTTAATATCTTTGGAACATTGCATGTTTGTTTTGCTGCCTTTCTGTAGGCTACAATGTTTCAGAATGCACTGTTGAGGATGCAATGTCATTATATTCCATCACCAAAACTGATAGCCACCGAGAGCTCCACGTAACAGCTTGTTTCTCACCAAGGAAGAAATATTTAGGTGATTCACAGTATGTCAAATCAAAAAAAGTTCAAGATTCCTTGGGCAACATTTCCTGGATAACTGTCATTGGATGGGCCCTAACCCAGAGCACTATTAGTGCAAGAGTTACCCTCACAAAGCAACAGCAGGAATTATGGAAGAACAATGACAAACCAACCAACCAAGAAACACCAAGTGTCAATAGAACGACAGAAAGACCAGCACCAAAACCACTGAATGCCACAATGCCAGCATTTGGTAGGAGCTGTATAGCAGGAAAAAATTCTCAGCTGAAAAACAATCTTACAACAGATGAGCACATGGTAACATGCTTCGAGAAATTGAAAGTGAAAGAGGAAAGTTGTTTGGAGGATTCAATTAGTGAAGCAGTAAAGATGCAGGTCACTGAGGGTAATTTGGAGGATGAAGATGAAGTTGTGGAGTGTACTGAAAATGAGTTTGGAAAAACATCTGATTTTTCAGACATCTCCAAGCATTCCAGTGGGAAATCTCTAACACCAAGTTATGGCCCCAGTGCAACAAGCCACATTACCTTAGGAACAGCCACAGAGGCAACCCCTGTCCAAGCAAAACATGATGTTCAGACAATCATTGACCATGAAGTTGGTTGCCACACCTACAAAAAATACATTATTAATGATGGGACAGTAAGGA
Organism: Nanipora kamurai; assembly: GCA_036872915.1. Taxonomy (NCBI): domain Eukaryota; kingdom Metazoa; phylum Cnidaria; class Anthozoa; order Scleralcyonacea; family Helioporidae; genus Nanipora; species Nanipora kamurai. The sequence goes on along the minus strand of JBAHVQ010000374.1, from coordinate 931,749 downwards.
GGTATGATGAAGGTGAATGGGTTGTTTATCTGAACAAGGCAATTAAAATCACTGGAATATTCTCAGGTTGTTATGAATAAACAATAATTTGGACTTAACATCTCAGATATTAAAAACTTTTAGATGTTGAATTCTTTAGCATGCTACTGTAAGTATTTTAGGAGATATTTTAACCCATATATTCTGGGAAACAATTTGTTACATATTATTAATACCTTTAAGCAATGAAATAAATTTAATCATATGGGAAAAGGCAATTTGTATTCTTCCATCTTTCAATTGAACCATTTCCACTCAATACATATTTTGGAGAAATTTGTACCAAGTTTTGATCAGACAGAAAAAGCACTCATTAAAATGGGGCAGTGTGACATCCCGTTTCTCCGTCATTTCCTGTTCAATGCTTCCATGCTTCCTTTATGTTGAAGAATCTGAAAGACTTTACCCTTCAACACCTGACCAACTTGGTCATCTTCTCTTACCTTAGCCAGAGCAGAATTGTCTTGGATCAGCCTGAATAACACCACAATTACCCAAGTTTTGTTTAATAGTAGAACATTTAATGTCTAAATATCTTTGTCAGTAAACAAAACCTGTTTTTATTTACTATAAATGATTTATTTCTTCCAACTTAAAACAAGTAAAAAATGATAGCTAGCTTTACCCTGATGATGGACTGTTCATCCATAATCTAGCTATAATTTTTAACTCTTTTCAAGTGGGAAGTAACAAATTATTTATCATGTAATAAAATATGAATTAACCCAACTGCTCTGATTCTTTTAATTTAAATCCTGGTTTACATGTCATTTTCTCCATTTTTATTTGGTGAAGAAGTGCTTGCTAAAACCTGCAAAATATGTAAAAATATGACATTTGATTGTATGAGGGGAGGGAAGAGGATAGGAACAATTTTACCTACACAGGAAGCTTATTTTCTAGATATTTCTGCTGTCAGCTTTCCAATTCTGCAGGAGACAATGCTGCTTCTGCAATATATTTGTGACAGTAAAAATTAGGAAAGCATTTTGGAAGTACATGCAGTCTGTCCACAAACATATTTTCCAGCTTTGCATTAGGGGAAGGAAGAGCTTTATCCTTGCTTGTTCAGTCTAAATGGGAAATACACTCGATAATTATAGATGTTTAAGTAACAAATAACCAGTTGTTTTTCATTATTCATAACTTTTAACAACTTAAATTATAAAATGTATGTATTAATCAAAATAGGTTTACATACATAACAAAAATTGATGCTAAGCAATAAATAGCTTTTCTGATCAATAATCCACCAGATGCTAAAGTTTGGGCATGGTTTCTTATTGTACAGCAACAAGATTTCCATAAGGTGCATGGTACAAGATATTTACAAACCTAATCCATCAGTTATTTCTAATATCAGCTTCTTTTCTTTCTTTTCTTATTTTTCATGCTGATTTTGGCTTTTTTACTTTTCCACTGTGTTTTTTAAACTCTTTGTCTTCTAATTCCTGGATAAATTAGAGCATGCCCCTAACCTTTTTCTTCCTTTACCTCACTGCCATTGTTATTGCCATTATTAATGGAAATATTACCTCCTCCATCTTTATTGTCACCACTTTGATCTTTAGCACCTTTTGAACTAGCATCACTAACACTCTTGCCACCATCTTTGGTACCATCAGTACTATCATTATTTTGACCACCACTATCAGTGGGATTGTTGTTGCTGCTACCATCTTTTGGGGCAGCACCATCTTTTACATCACTAGCTTCACTAGTAGAATCAACCTTTGTTTTATCATTAGTTTCACTGGAAATGTCATCACCTTTGGCACCATCAGCAGATGTACCATCATCAGTACTGCTTTTGACAGCACCATCATTGGTTCCACCCCCTGGATCACCACTAGCAGTACCATCAATAGTTTTGCTTCCAGTCGAATCTGCAACAGCACCATCACTAGCGCTAGTCACCACAGTATCAGTACCACTGCCACTGGTGGTTCTAACCTCCTTCTCACTCTTAGTTCCACCATCACCAGTGACATTCTTGCTACTTCCATCTTGTACTCTACCATCACCTTTGGTGGGTACATCCCCAGTTGCATCATCTGTACCACCGGAACCACCTGTATCTGTTGGTTTTTCACCTTCCAAGCCTGCTTTATCAATGATCTGACCTTCTATCTCAATGACCTGGTCATCTTTTTCAATGGCTTGGCCATCATCAGTGACCTGACCATCTTTCTGAGTGACTTCAGTAACCTGGTCATCTTTCTCGGTTTCTTGTTTATCCTTTTCAGTAACTTGGTCATCTTTCTCAGCCTCCTGACCATCCTTCTCAGCAATTTCATCTCTCTTACCGCTACTCTCCGTAGTCTCTTGTCCTAAAATTACAAAGAAGTGGAAGTAACAGTAAACGATTGTGAAAGTTATTTGTGATACAATACCAGAGGTAAGACCAGAAAACGTTCTGAACGTTTGAAAAAGATTATATTAAAGAAATCACAGCCAAATCCTTATATTTTCGCGAAATTATGAAGTAGGATTGGTTTGCTAACAGGAGAAATATTGCGCACGTAGAAGTATTTTCCGCTCGATGGTTGAATATTATGTTCGGTCAATGAGATGATAAGCAGCAGGTTTTGTCTCTCCGCTGAGGTATGTCTTTAAGATGTAAAAATGCTGTCAATGGCGTCCTGTACAGAACGACTACTACGAACATAACACTCTTAAGAGGAATAATATTGCGGGAACCACTGAGTATTTTAATATAATACAAAACAGCGGTAAGTCCGAAAATCGATAACGTAGTTAATTTATTCGACGTTTCGACTGGGCTTTAGTCATCGTCGGGAATGCTCATCAGGAATCAATCACGAATCAGCATTCCTGACGACGACTAAATTAACTATGTTATGGATTTTATGAATAATATTATTCATTCTCTTTATTTAAAATGATGAATTGTTCTGATTAACTACTTCACTGCCACATCTCTCCTTTTGACGAGTAAAATCGTCTGCCATTAGCCACAGTAAACTGATGGAAGTCCCCTGTGGTAGGGAAGGAGTTACAAGACGTCGTCCTTGAAGTCAAAGTTGTAGATCTTAAGATTTTCAGTGCGCATTTCTCGTTGACTCTCCTGAACTCGTGGGTTGCCTAGATCCAATGAGAAAGAAGAGACAGTGCGCGCGAAAATTTCTGACTGGTGGAGATCAGGTTTCGTGGACCTATCCGGAGAGAATGGATTTAACATTCAATGATATCGAACCACCATCGAAATGTTATCTTCGCTCAGCGTTCCGTGCAGTTGAAGGTCAGACCATCCAACTGGTGATTAGAAGATCACGCGTTTGATTGCCGTTGGAGACTACGAAAAACTCTTCTAAAGAAGAAGCTGCAGAGAATGCTATTAGTATAAACTATTTTTCTTGTTTTCCCACCATCATTTCAATACCTTCCAACAGTTTTCTCTCGTCTTCAGACTCTTGGCGCAGATCTTCCTTGGAGCTCGTCACTGCAATATGTCGTCAGCGAATGAGTGAATGAATGAACGAGAAAACCAAAAGACCAGAGAAACGAGATGCAAACGAACGAAGGAAATCACCACCGAAATCGTAATAATTTACATTGCGACCAAATACTTGCTGAAACTATGGTATCTTAGGGTGAAGGAGAATGCTGAAACTATGGTATCTTAGAGTGAAGGAGAATGTTGCAGATGTAATGGTGGTGGTTGTAGTTATAAACATAGAAGTGCCGCTGATACCGTAACGGTAGTGTTGATTTTAAATGCTCGTAGTAGTACAACCCACTGAACTCTATTTAAACTACAAGGCTAACTACCCCTCAAAAAGTGACGCCAACAATGGCGGACATGGGATTTCTTTGGTCGTTTCCCTCAGTGCTTCACTCGGCGACATAAACCCAAATCCATACCCTTGGACTACACCTGAGTCGACGAAACGTTAGTAAAGTTATCTTAAATGTTTTGAAGTTGTGTTTTTTATTTTTATTCATTATGGCGTTACACTTAAAAGTTTTAAACTGGGCTCTAATCTTTATTCTTCGATTACGTTTTCCGCCCGGGAAATCGATCGCCACGATTACAAATGGATTAATTGGAATGACTTAGAAAGAGTTTTGTATACTTTTTTCGGTGTTTCTTTGGATGAAATACCACCTTGGTCCCATATATTAAGTGACTGACGAGTGGGTGAACCTCGTAACTTTATCAACCCTCCCTACCTTACATGAGTAAAAATTTGTCACAATGACGTTAATATCCCTGGATCTCAATTTTAATAGGAATATTAAAGCCCAGCATAGAATGCCAAACAATGGCATGATATGAAAAGTTTAACAGAATCTTACGTTTCGTTGTTTACATCACAACACCTTCAGAGATAAACAACAAAGCGTAAGATTCTATTAAACATTTAATATCATGTCATTGTTTCGCATTCTATGCTGGGCTTTAATATTCCTATTAAAATTGAGATTCCCGCCTGGTCAATCTCCGGCTAATGTTCTAAGAATACCTGGATGTATTCACAGTGGGGGTGGTGCAGCGAAGAAAAGACCCTTCGTACGTGGTTGGTTGTAGTGTTGGATTTAATGGGATCGTTAATGTTGGCTATAATGGTGGTGGTATTGGAACCCGGAGTGGTAGAGCTGTATTGGTAGTCCAAACTCTTACCTTTTGCTCGACCGTTTGGCATTAACTCCACGTCAGGGAACAACTCCTCAATCACCTTCCCGGCCTTCTCCATGTCAGAGCTACCGTGTACGGCATTCCTGACAATGTCCTTTCCAAACACTGCACGGATCCTGGTAAGAAAAGTCACGAGAATTACATTCATTGCCTGCACGAGGATACATGGTTACTGGAAAAACCATTCCAAAAATCAAGTGTTCCTTTACCGATTTTGTAACGCCACTATCAGAGACAGCAAGACGACGCACACTCAGACACACATTCCCGCATGCTGGCACATTCGTACACGTGCGCGCAGACAATATCCACACATGGACAGGTATATCCAAGAACTCATGCAGGCACGCTTACCCAACTAGGCGCGTACGAAGATATTTCTCGTACGAAAGTAACTTCGTTTCGAATATCATCTGTATCTCAAGGTTTTTTAAGGCTTTTGTTGAGGGCGGTTTTTTGATGATTTGTGTTCACAATTTAGGGCTAAACTCCCCCAGACTGTAGCAAAGGAAGGTTAGGGAGGTTCGACCCCCTGATCACTCATGATCGTCAGAAAACTGCACCTGAAAGCCGAAAAAACCGTAAAAGAAAAAATGATATTCGATGCTAAACCATCCAAGAGAAATTTTTGCCAACAATTCTGGAATCCTCACACCCTTTGCTGTGCCACCCACCTACAATATGCACACAGACGTACACACGCAAACACACACCAAAGAATATATGCACACACCTACTTAAGACATACGCGCACACAGCCCACGCGTAAACAGCAAAATAACTTGCACACACGTACGCCTGATCATAGACAGCATGTTCCCTTCTCCATACACACCATGTTCCCTTCTCCATACACACCATGTTCCCACACTAGATCACGCTTTAACACAAACACGAACACCTACCGACAAACACTTTTGCACAAACTCACCGATCTAAGACAGCATATAAGCACGCATTTACCCGAGAAAACACGCCAACACACTTGCACGCACCCCTTTGCCCATGTCTACACGCAAAAACGTATGCCTCCAATATAACATCCACACGCGGAAATACCAACATAGCCACACACGCATGGACCCACCAAAGATGACACACACACATTACATGCGCGATGCTTAATGCCATATTAAAATGAACGTCCACCCCAAATATTTGCTGGTGGAAAAACTTACGAGTCAGGGGCTTTTTCTCTTGCTTCTTCTGGATCGGTTGGGCCCATCATAGCTCTCCATCCGGAAACTGCATCCTCTCTTTCCAGAAGAAGTACAGTACTTTGACCACTGAAATAAACGTTCGTGAAATTCGTTGATCATATACTTCCTCGACATTATAAACCTGAATAAAATTTTAAAACGATCCTGTAGACTTCGCAACAAAAGTTTAAGAAACTTTTTTCGTTCGCGTGTCATTCGTGTAAGTCAGAAGCAAAAGAATGTTTATGTTGTCGATTTATGAACAACCCTGGTCAAGTCTCGAAATGTTAACAACTCACTTGACAATACGCTTGACTTTTTTGTCAACTCAGCACTCTAATAAAAGAGTCACGTGTCACTCCGACAAAGGGCCTTCGCTCGAAATGTCACTTTTTCTACACTTAGTCCCGGCAGTTTCCCAACACTTCTGGTTTTCTAATGAAAGACGAAAGGTAAGGAAGAATAAAAATACCTGCTCATGTAATCCGTAAGTCCACCAAAGAAATCTTTCCCAGAGTGCTCGTGGTAGAACTGAGCTGCTAATTCTTTCGTCAAGCCTACGTCTTTCCGGGAAATTATTCGGAATCCTGATTCCTGAATCCTGTTGACAATAGCATCTGAAACAAGGAGAACAAAATAGAGATCTGGAGCTTTGTTTTCATTTGTTTGCAACTATCTGCCATCAAACTATCGTTACATGCAGGAATTTACTGGTTAAATGGCACAAAAGTTAATTTCGATCTTTGCTCCAAGTGACGCTACGTCACCAACTGTTCCAGAAGTAATCGTGGACCCAAATAAAGGTCCAGTCTATCTTGATTCTGTTTGAAGTATTATGTTTAAAAATATCAATTTACCACCATTTTCCGTCGCTGTTTCAGGTTTAATAACGGCAACAGTTGTCTGGACGGGGAAAATTTTCTGGATCTCTTTGTCGGCAGCACTTTGCGAATCAGAACCGTGGAGAGGATTGAAGTCGCTGTCGTCCACTTTGAACTGAGCCCTTAAACTAAAGAACGAATAAATGTTATGAAGACATGTGTCAGACAGTTACACGATGCAATTTTTCTTTGCAACTTGTGTCGCGACAAAATTGTAACTACAAGTTGCATGAAGTAACTGTGCCTTTTGATGCATGATGAAAATTTTTCTGCAATTTGTCTTCTAACTAAATTGCGACACAAGTTGCAACACAAGTTCCATAGTGCAACGGTGCCTTAAACCACTTGCAGAGGGTTCCTGGGGTAATTTTTAACAGAACATTGCAAACTAAATATGGCAGGGAACGCATACATAGCGATCCTGTCGAATTATTCTATCACGACAGCACCGTCCGCGTCACCACAAATGTTAAGTTTTTGGACGTTTGCTTCGGTGAATTTATTTTAAACTTCGTAATAGGATCAAACAGAGTAAGCTCAAGCTTCCGATTACCTCTCCGGTGCTTCTCGTGTGGCAATGTCAACTTCTTTCGGCCCGAGCATATGTCTCCAACCTTCGACCGCATCTTCTCTGGCTAAACACAACGCCATAACAGGACCACTAAAATACGAACGAAGCTCAAAATCAGTATGGTTTGTCGCTTTCTTACCGTTCAGGATTTAGGTTCCGTCTACATGAATGCATTATATAAAGTTTTCGTTCTCAATTTGGCTAGAACTGTATCGCAGTCGAGTGGATGCGACGTGAAAACGCAACAAAGTTTTTGCGGATTCAAATTAAAACGTATGTTTTAACCACAGGGCCTTGTTTCGACTTAATAATGAAGTATGAACCAATACCTGCACATATTATGGACCAAAGGTTCAAAGAAGTCCTTGTCTTTGTGTTCGGAGTAAAAGTCTTCTGCTTCTTCTCTCGTCAACGTCAACTCTTTAGCCATTGCAATAGAGAAACCAGCTTCTTTGATCTTGGCAATAATGGAATCTACACCAAGAAAGTCCACGTAACAAAAACGCTGAGTAGAGCAATAGCTGAATCAAAACTATTCACGTTTAATTCTAATTTCTACCTTTATGATGACGAAGGGCATCGGGACGGATTAGCGCTAACGTTCTCTGACTACTTTGTTTCGTCTTTTTAGCTTTGACAGCTGGTGTCACAAAGTCAGGGAAGAAGAACGCCAGCTCCCTGTAAGGAGAAGTAGCCACTGAACATCAAAGATAAACAAACAAATATCTGACAATTTAAAATAAAAAAGACACATATACTTCAAAATAAAAAAAGACCCGAAAAAAAAAACAACCCCGTTTTTTAACGGCCCTACAATCTTTTTAGCAAGCGCAATCATCACATATTTTCTTTGGAGGGATGTGGACTTGTCAAAAAAAGAATTTCCCTAAGTCCTTAGGGAGTGACGATTAGTGTTTGGGTTAGGGTTTGGAGTAAGGTTAGGATTCGAGTTAGGATTAGGGGCTCGGATTAGGATTAAGAATTGTGTCAAAATCAGAGTTACTATTAAGGTATTACAAATTATGATTAATCGAGCCGATTTCTGGTTTAGGTGCATGGTAACTAACAAAAAGCAGGCTAATTTAAGCCCAAGGAGCATTCTGTTGACTGCTTCTCAACTTAACATGCAGTGAAGCCAGAAATCGGCCAGATTAATCGCAGTGTGTAAACGTACCTTTGGTGTCAGGGTAAGTGTTGGATTAGGGTTAGGATTAGGATTAAGATTTGGATTAAGGTTAAGATTAGAATCAGCATTACTTTTAGGATTAGGGTTAGGATTAGGGTTTGGATAAGGGTTAAGATTAATGTTAGGATTAGGAGTTACGATTAAAGTTAGGATTAGCGTTAGGATTCGGGTTAGAATGGAGGCCCCTTTGATCCCTTACCAGGGCAAGGTCATTCATTATCAGGGATAAGTAACCATGGGTCATTAATCACTTGTGGATGTGCGAGGGCACAAACATCAAACAATCGAACGCAAACGAGACCTTTGGTTCGTTGTTTGGTTGGTTAATTAGTCTTTGGCCTGACTCTACCTTGCAGCACTCTCCGACGTGTCACAGGCGTGAATGGCATTCATTACTGAACTTGTTCCATAAAGTGCTCGTATGCTATAATCCAAGGAAAAGAAAACAAAGAAAGTTGCCGGCGAAAAACGAGAAAACTTGACTTTTAGGAACACACTTCTTCTTTCTACTTGCCTGGTAGGGGCTTCTTCTTTTGCCTTATTCACATCTTTAGGACCGATTAAATCCCTGAATTGAGGAATAACTCCATCTCCTGTTCCACCTTTACTGATAATAAGTGTCAAACAAGGCCCACTGGTGGATATGAAAAGATAGACGATTAAATATTCAACCTGTCCTGAGAATGATTGCAAAAATTTTTTAAATTCAAAATCTTTTCAGATGATAAAGTAATTGATCAAACACGAAAGAGTGTTTCGTCTGATATTCAAACACTATAAAAGTGTGTTAAAAAAACGAGATGTAGCCGAGACATTTTTAACAATATTACGAAGTTTTTAAGTAGAGGATGAAACATTTCATTTAGGAGAAAGTCAGGTGCAAAGTTATTAAAATTTTATGCTAATTAAGATTATATTAACAAACTTCTATCCGCTCAAAATGCCACGACATACTAAACAGATGGATTCCTAGACAAACCTGCTCATAAACTCCACTAGTTCCTCAAAGTGCTCTGAGCCTTCATGTTGTTTGTAGAATTCAGCAGCTTCTTCTTTTGTTAAAGTTCTTTCCTCTTTTCTCAGGATTTCAAGCCCTTCTGCTTCAACCTTTAAGAGAAAAAGATATGTCAGTACTGTACCAAAGTAGAGAAAAATTACCATTAGTAAGTGAAAACGGACTACTCTTTTTCTCCCTTAATTTATTTCATGGCAATGCTAACCTTTGCAATTATTTCGTCCACAAGGCCAGCTTTCACTGCATCTGGTTTAATGATAGCCAAGGACACTTCCTTGGGAACTTCTGTTGTGAGAAAAAAAGTCGAAAAGCAACGTTTAAGGCATACAGAAATTGGATCAAATTGGGATTTTATCTGGTTTTCCACTCTCCGTAAGCTCAACCATAGCCCATCTTAGCCAGGAGATAATCATACATAGGGCTAACCTTATTATCTCCTAATTTGTAAGATTCTTCCCAATAATCTAGACTGACTTCCTATTGTCATACACCGTTTAGAGTTAATGACCTTTGAGTATAGTATTATTGTCCATTTCTACACTGTCTAATCTACCTGTCTCTCCAAAATCGTCTAGCTCTCTAAAACTGATTTTCTTTTTCATAAACATCATGGATTGTGCCATTTTAGCAGCTAGAAATTAAAAATTAAGAAAACAGGTAAGGCTACACCGTTTATACGGACTTGTTAATTTGTGTTTCTAGAATGGCCAATTTCCATTGAGAAAATTTCGGGCGAAACGCGAAAAATTTCTCGCGAAATGATTTTTGGGCAAGCGTAGCCTCAGCTTTTTTCTCAGCGAAAAAATGCTCTTCCCTAGAAGGTTGAAATGGTCAATTCTTTACGGTTTTCGCAGAAGTTCTCTTGAAAAGCTTTCGCGAGAACCATTTCCCAGTAAAATTTCTCAGTGGAAGTTCGGCTTAACTGTATGGAAGTACGGCAAATGTTTCTCTATTTCTTAAATATGGTTTTTATTCACTTCTATTTTCCATGATATACAATCGATTAGCTTTACTTCGTAGTTTCACTGGAAGTAACACTACCAATATCAATACACCAATAAATTGATTTCCGCATATTTAGGAGACGTGAATATATGAGTCAAAAAAATTGCTTACCGACCGAGCACATCAGAAAATTATTAAAATAAAATCAAACAACTAACGCTCACCAATTTCTTCTTCATCTTCATTAGATTCTTTCTGTTCATCTTTCTTTTCTTCTGCTTGTTGCGTGCCAACCTCTCTATCAATAAACTATCAGGAACAAGAAATGCACTGTATAAAACCTTTTTTTATGTCTATTTTCCATAATATTAGCTGTTTTGAAAATTTGCTCTACATTATACCCAACAGATGAGTTTGACTACATATCTTCATCTATAAATGTTCTTTTAGGGCATGTAGATTACTAACTTCATGGGAACTTGTTTATTGCTTACATACTGAGTTTAAATTTTAACAAAAAAATTGGGAAAAAAACGTTTTCCCACATGTGAAAAGGTCATTTTGCGTTCTTGATGGCCTGGAGGGTAAACGAACGACGTTTTAGCAAGAGAAAATTTTAATATTGGTAAGTCTTACAATGTATGAAATAGAAGAATCTCCCATGCCCTATTAGTTGGATAACAAGTGTATACACTGTCAACTACATTGCTTAATAGGTAGAAGAGCAGAATGTTTATTTCAAGATGTGAGTTCAAATCCTGCTCAAGTCAACCCAATTTATACCAGTTAAAATTTTAAATATGGGACAAAAGTCTATCTATAATAAACTTCAACTTTATCATCAATGAATATGAATATTACACTTAGTCTACACTCTAAACTTACAGGAGTCCTCTCTGCTTTTCCATCCAAAACTTTATGCTCTTTTTCTAATTGGCTCTTAATTGACCTTATTATAACAGGACAATTGCATCCTCGGATTACATACACCAGAGTTCCATTCTAGTCATTTGGTACGAGAAATGAAATCAGCAACAGTAGTTCACAAATCAACTGAATGTTGGTTCATTTCTAATTATTCAACAGTATTTAATTATATGGCAGACTTTTTTACAACAGTTGCTCCCAAGAAACAGTAGACCATAAGTAAACTAAATGAATTATGGTCATGGTGATAACACTGATGAAGGAAACATTATCTCTCAAACATTAAGTTTCAGTTGATGCTTCCAAATTTTGTTTCTTGCGAGAAATATGATTTTATAGCAAATTTTGCTTTTTACTCTTTCCTGTCCACAGCTCTTTCGAGGGCTTTATTAGTACAATAATAGACAACCTATACAGACAGGACAAAGGCTCTTCTTCATCAGGGGTGATTGATCTGAGCACGAGGTCCCTATTTATACCGTATCCTTAGAGAACCACTGATGATGTTATTGATTACTGAGATGCAAATGGGCATCTGGTAAAAACCACCATCATCACGATTCAGTGGGGCACAGGGAGCTATTGACATGCCATGCCTCCAAACAAGGCATGTCAGCAACTTAAAAGGTAGGAATAAAAATAACAGCAATGTATCTGCATTTTATCTCTTTCTACTACACCGTTTACTCAATAGTTTAACTTCAATTTTACGAACTTACAGCATAAAACAGGAATGTTGGTTGAGACTTCCCTCTGTATAATGACAGTGAATCAATATTATCAGTTTCAGCCTTAAAAAAATCAACATTATAGAGCATTAATTCTCAGATGAACATATTTTTTCTAGTACTGGTACTATTTTAAATGAACTAAATTACAGTTGTTGGTAACTGGTGATTGTGATTCCTTACTGTGGCAAAATGCAGCAAATCATCTCCAACTTCATTCTTTATTCGTCTCAATGTGCTAACCACAGCTTTACAAGGACCACACCATGCTGAATATACATCTACAACTGAAGTTACATAAAACATTTTGTGAACTGTATCATCTTGAAACCAACTACCAAGTTTCTTTTATGACTGGCTTAAAGATTGTTGTATCACCTGCAATTAGCTGTCTGTATATAATGGTTTGTCAATGCACATTGATTGGACAACATAATTTTTTTGCAAATAATATTCTGCTTTCAGGCACTACACTCTACTTTCCTTAACATGACTTGTTTGGCCCAGCAGTCTTAGGCAAGTTGTTAAGAAAAGATTATAAGTTAGTCAAAACAAAGTTAATTAAAAATAAACTACAGGTCATCACAAAAGTCCATATTTTGTAAGTATCTTGGAGATCAAACTATACAGACTGAACATTAACCACATCCCTAAGGAATTTCTGGGACCTGGTGTCATGGGTGAAAAATACCCTGGGAAGGCTGGAAATCAGGTAACCAAAACTTTCCAGCATATCTACAAGGTCAAACCAGAGATACATTTTTCAAAGAGATTGCAAAAATATTGTCATATGACTCCTAGCCTTCCAAGAGCATTTCTCTGTTTTATGACTACCAACTAGAAATTGCCTGGAAATGTCAAGTTGAATGGTCAACACAAATAAAAAGGGACACAAATTCATGATTAAATGAAGTTTAGCTCAGACTAAATGAATAGCAGCTACATTAACAAAAAGCAAATGAAGTCAAATCATGATGCTGCCTTACCAATCAGTCCATTTTTCTGAAGGAGCTCTTCCCATTGATCTTGACTTTGTACACTAACCTAATTGAACAATTCAAAAAAAGTCATTGTGATATTAAATTCATCATTTAAGGAACATGCTACTAAACAGCAAAATATCTGTTGCAACTTTTTGTACTTATTTTATTAGTATGGTATCCCAAGGTTTGCCATTTAATTTTAAAAACAGCCATCCAGCTGTGACATACCAAAAATACTAGGCAATCATCAATCTATGCAGCATCCCAGAGCAGAATTCCCAATTATTCAGGCAAACCAATTTAACCAATTTAAGTGTAATATATGAAATTCTGATTTTGCCATTTTTGTGAAATAAAAGTCGAAAATGAAGAGAGCGATATCGAATATTGTTTCAAAATATTATATACCATTCAAGCAAGACATGTACTGTATAACAACGTAACAAAACACCCATAATGGGCTAAAACCAAGAACTGTACAAACAAAAGTGAAATCTTCTCCGATTTTTAATCATGTTGAACAGGTGCAAATATTAAAGAGGATTGTGCGAATGTTTTACGATTTCTTCGACACATGCCTGCAATGGTCTCTGTGATTCGGGGTTCTTTTTCAAATACGCCATCTTGTGTCACGCTATAACGCTACCCATGGCAACAAGGTTATATTTAACATAAATTTCATTATCCATCTTCCATGAAAGCAAATATTGGGTTTTCCAAATGCAAGCAAACAAAGTTGCAGCATACAGGCTGTTCGTTAATCTTTCTCATCCAAAACTAATCCCATCAATTATGCATGGTAAAGCCGACGGTCCCAGTGCATCACAACTCGACCATTCGCCATTCGTTCCCGCACATTTTCCCGCTAATTGCTTTAAGAAATATTTCGTAAAATAACGGTAGATTAATGTTCTTCTCCACATTAACGAAAGACAAAAAGTTTCCCGTAGCTTGTAAATTTACTCCATGCGGTTAAATGAAAACTACAAGCTTTTGTTTTTGAATTCGTGTTTAACAATCAATTAGTATGGTCTTGCTGTGCTACACAACAGCATAGCAGGGTGATTTCCTATCATAATATTGTTTTTATGTCCAATTGAAGCATATGTTTGAATATCGCAACAAATTCTTGTGCCATACCATAACTACTACCTTGACGAAAACTGAGGCTGCAGCAGGATAGAGAACAGTCATATTTTCGAGACATAGATATCTTTCCAACAAATAAGCCACTTCGCTAAATATGTGCTAATTATATATCTTTGGCATAGCAAGAGGTACGTCTTGAATCAGTAAAAACTTTCAAGCAAGCAAACTGAAGGATGTACAAGCACAATTTCTTCTGCCATTCTGCACGCACTTGAAAGATCCAGACGCTGAAAGCACGACTTGCCTTTCTTCAGACGAATTCCGGTACATTGTCGAGCAATGAAATGCACAAAAATAATACACAGTATTTAAAATGATACATAACTTACTTGTAACTCGACTTTTTTACTCTTTGACATAACGTTTCCTTGAAAAAAAAACCTTGTGAGGCTCCTCAATACATCTTTCCTCAAAGTACAACCAGTCGCATGGTTCCCATGGTAACCTTTAGGCCGCGTGTAGATCTTCTATTAAGGTAGCTTGTTGATGTTCTTCATGACCGGAATTTATTCCTGATCTTTAAAAATAATATAAAAAATTTGAAGTAACTATAAGAAATTGATTGCGTTTTTTGTACATTTTTTATCTAAAAAAGCCATTAGCAGGTCTTTATAGAAAATGTTAGACTACTATAATGTTACATTATCTTTTAAAGGTCAAATAAATGTAATAATAACTGGATTTTTGAAATTTATCAAAACTCAGATCGAAATTCTCCAATTTATACCTTACTTTAGTTATTATGTCCTAATGTTTAGTATTAAATCGAAACAACTTTGTATATCTTAGTTAATTGGTTATATTCTGGCATTTTAGGGTTTGAAATAAATAAGAAAATACTCATCTTCAAGTTTTGTTATAAATGATTTAAAAATATATCCAAAATATACTAAAATTAATTAAAGTTATTCAAGTGAAAAAAATAACTTCTGCTTTTGAGGTGACGTCGGTTCGGAACATCTTCGCTGGTCGGGAGGTATCGTAAGTAGTTCGGAAAGGCGACAGGAACCTGAAGAGTCCTGTTGGTCGTTCCCACAAATGAGAGATCATGGTTCGTGACATTTTTTCTTGTATTTGTCGTACAAACCTCCACTAAGTTTCGTTAAATATACTTCTATAGTGTACTTTTCATGATTTTTTTGTTTGTGTGTTCTTTCTTCCACCGTAGATTCGGTTTATACTAATACAAAACCGAGCTGGAAAGACTCGTCTGGCCAAATGGTACATGAACTTCGACGATGATGAGAAACAAAAATTAATCGAAGAAGTACATGCTTTGGTCACCGTTCGTGATGCGAAACACACAAATTTCGTAGAGGTGAGAATGGGAGGCAAAAATGTTTGATTACTGCGACGTCAGTCGCTATGTTTTATCTAGATTTCGTACAACAGTACACAATTTACAGCACCCCCAACAAATTCTTTAATTGGTGCAGATGCACACAATTGATGGTACTAAGATCTCTCTTACAATTCGGATTATTTAACGAAGCTTTTCAAGATCTTGAGAAACATTATAACGCACTCGGCAAAGCCTCCGGGATATACAAACTCGGTTTAAGTCTTTCTTGTCCGAGGACTTCCGCCTTGATGAGTAAAATCGTCTGGCGTTGGGCAGAGTAAAATACTAAAATCTCCATAGATCACCGAGGACCTATACGGATAGGAAAGAGTTAAGGCAAAAATTTTAAAAAAGAATAAATTTAAAAGAAATGAATACTCTTTGAAGGGAATTAGAGAGTAAACCTATTGGCTGTTTACTTTTTAATGAAGTATTATGATAGAAAAGTATATTATGAGAAATACTTATTGTAAAGAGAAGTATATCTCATTTTAACCAATTCCTATCAATGTTGTGGATGATGTCATTAATGATTAACCAAGATTTGATTGACTTAACCCTTCAATGCCTGAATTTTTTCTGTTCCTCTTTCTTTGTTGCTGTTGTTTTGCAATACGGATGCCCTAGACTAAGACTGCAAACTTTTTTCAAGACTTTCTCATGTTTGTTTTTATTTCATAGGATTAACAAATAGTGTTCATTAATGTTTTAGTTCCGTAACTTCAAGATTGTTTACAGAAGGTATGCTGGGCTTTATTTTTGCATCTGTGTTGATGTCCAAGACAATAATCTCTACTACCTGGAGGCCATACACAATTTTGTTGAGGTAGGTTTGGAGATCTTCTGTAATACAGTTGAGATTTTAATTACTGGGTTTGTAAAATAAGTCATTAAATAGATATTACCAAAGTAATAAACGTGGACAAAGACCAAAATAGAATTTTGACTGAATGAGATGCAAAAAATGTATAACAGGACAATTTTATCAGTTGGTTAAGTACACTAGCCTGACAAAGCAGCCACTTCAGACATGCACCAAGACGAAATCCCCTAAATGATTTTATGCCTGCGGCATTTTAATTCTGTAGTAAATTAGGAACATATGTCAACCAGTTGATGGTCAACACTGTGTAATTTTCTTTCAGGTTTTGAATGAATTCTTTCATAATGTTTGTGAATTGGATTTAGTATTCAATTTTTATAAGGTAAATGTTAGGAAAATGATAGAAATTAACATGAGACAGGATGCAATGAAGAGCAACATTTTGACATAGATATCATATTATGTTTACTTTGATAAAAGAACAGCTTATATTTCATTCGGCCACTGGTAGTGGTAAGTGTATACTCTTTAGATACAAGCAGAGATTTACAAATATTTTGGGAAGAGGCACTTACATTATTTAAAGGAAGTAAGAGTTAGAACTAATAGTCTATAACAGGAATCTTAGATTGGCCACCTTCAGGTCACACCTGCAAACCTTTCCATCTGGCCCAGGAGTTGAACATGGTCCTTGCTGATCATGAGAGCAAGTATCAAGGTGCTTTATTGGATAGAATAATACAGTATATGCAGTACTATATGGTAATAGAGGAGTATATGGTCAAAATGTACTATTGTACATATTGCCCACTTATAACTATTTGTATACTACCTTGGCTTGTTGTTCAAACCAGTGGCCTGCAACAGCTGCTCATTTTCCAGAAGTGGCCCTCATGCTGATGTAACTGAAGATCCCTGGTCTATAATCTCTAATACTGAACTTGCCAATAAATAAGAAATGAGGAAATCTTTGCCATAGCCAAACCAAATTTAAACTTTTCCTGAATGTAGGCTTGATGGATTTGTTCAGTAACACAAGAAATAGCTCTCTAATGCTTAATGCCAACACTTAAATTTTTACAGAAAATAATATCAGAGATTTTCTGGCCATTTATAAAAAGGGATAACCACCACATTCACCATCTAATTTATTTAGGTTTATGCTGTCGTTGATGAAATGTTCCTTGCTGGAGAAGTCCGAGAAACAAGTCAAAGTAAAGTTTTAAAACAACTGCAAATGTTACAGCAATTGGACTAGGACTGTTGTTACCAAAATGGTACATTCCAGAAAAGTAGACACTACAGACTTTTAATGTTATCTTGTATAATAAGAATTTGTTTACATCATAGGAACTAAATCCGAGTGCTCTTTTCATGGGCTTACTGTACTTTTATGAAGCTAAGGGATTGGTTGGTCAATGTCCAGACAGCTTGTCTAGTGGATCCGATGACCAATAGACCTCCTTCATAATGGCTGCCATTTTGAATATCCCTTTATGTGCATTTAGATTAGCCTTTCTAGCTAGGAAGCAGGGATTCCTTTGAATTGCAGACACAGAAACGAATCGAGAAGATTTATTAAGATGCTTATAAAAGAATATTTAATCTGGTATCCATTATGAAAGAGGTCTATGAATGGACGACGGATTCTTTTTTATGATTAACAAACGTATGTTCTGAATGCTGAACACAAATTTGGTTCATGTGGGAGCTTGGTATATATCAGACGACTAGCGAACGTTTTTCTGAGATAACGAGCTTGACCAACATTCGCTAGTTGCCTCAACGTATTTTCCTTAGAAAAGAAACTTTCCTATGTCGGTCAAAATGTTTGGTCGGTGAAATATCTAGTCGGTCGAACGTCTATCGGCCCAACGTCCACGCACAACTGCCTGTTAGCATATGTAGCTAAATGAACGATGACTGGGTGCAGAGAATTGCTCCAACGTATTACTTCGATTATAGAACACTATTTTTATCTAACGTCTGAATCCATTCAGTACCGATCCACAGGCACTATCTCTAGAACAACTTCGCATTTTTATTCATGTTGAATTTTCTCGGAATGTGTGACGCGACAAACCAAGGCAATTTATGAGTAGTATACAATGCCTCCAGAGCGTATTTTTTAAATGTTCTCGTGCGTTTGGTGTACTGACCAGCCGCTGACCTATATTGTAACACACGTGGATTTCAGAACGTGTGCCAACAGTTCACTTTGGATATCGGTCAGCTACCTAAACCATTGGGCGAAAGACCTACAGATCACCTGTCAAATTGTTAGCGAGGGGCTGTTTTTATGAGCCGAGTCATGAAAATTTTTCCTCGACCGTAAAAGATAATTTTAATTAGGTGTATCCTTTCCTTAGATTCCAACTGAGCG